>CAMZMU010000121.1:23144468-23270186 GCA_947311845.1 Poa pratensis
CATTTTAAGGTACACAAGTAGTGGTTATATCACTGCGAGCAAATTATCTCTCTTAAATCATTTTTTAAATGTAAAAAATATCTTTTTTTTGTGAATCAAGTCCACACTGCGAGCAGAGCCAATCAGGAGCGAGTATCATGGTTCCCACGGATTGTGTGTTTCCTTTGGAAGATTGTGAGCCATTGGATCGATGCACATGCAGTCCTAATTATGCTAGTATACGAACGTTGACCTGCACTCTTGCAGGGATCGATCGATTGGATCGAGAGCTAGCTAGCTAGCAAGGATCGATCCTTCCACCGCCGTCGCCCCGGCCGCCAACACCCGCCGCTCCCCTAGCGCCTCCTCCCCTGCCCCTCTCCATCCCCCACTCCACACCTCCTCACCTGGCCCGCCGGCCACTGCTCCCCATACTAGGACGTCGCCGCTGTCGGACTGCTGCTCGCGTCGCTGCTCGTCGCCGCCTCCAAGGTCGCCGCCATGGACGGGGGGATCGATGCATCCACGACCTCCAAGGCCAGCACCTCCTCCGGCTGGGCGTCTGCTCCTGGCCGCCATGGAGGGCTACTCCCGGTCGATGCGTAAGGAGCTGATGGGAGGCGCGGATAGCACCGGCCGTGTCTCGGGGCTCAACCCGCCGGCTTCGGCCACTCCAGCAAGCTCGCCGCGACCTCCTCCAGTCGCTCGACCTCAGCTCCAACGCCTTCGCGACCTGGCCGGCGTCCAGCGCGTGGCCCTCGCGACCGTCCCTAATGACGAGGCCATCCTCGCTGCGTTCCTCCCGCGCGCCAAGGCAGAAGGTCGAGGACGAGGACGCCGGGCGGATGCGCGGGGTGCTGCGCAGCGTGGCCAGCCCGGTCGCCGGCTAGCTGGGCGACGGCGGCGTGAGGGTGGGGAATTTTGTACGTAGGGACCGAATTGTAATTTTTTTTTGTTTTCTAGGGTGTTTGTAACTTCATCTACTGCAAATAGATCTAGGGTTCTTTGCAAATAAAAGGTTCTATTTTTTTAATTCCTAATAATTTACCGCTGCGGACGCCGTGCCCGCCAGCGGTAATAACCCTTACCGCTGGCGTGCGCAAATTACGCCCGCCAGCGGTAACAACCCTTACCGCTGGCGGACGGCCCGCCTGCCAGCGGTAACTATTAACACTGGCGTATGTACCGCTGGCGGGTGCCTGTTCACCAGCGGTAGGCGATTTCCACCCCCGCGGTAGCCGTTTTCCTACTAGTGTCAAGGGGTATTTGGAAACCACGGTGATGGGGTGGCTTTTGAAGTAGGGCCTCATCTTGCGAGAGGCGACGAGGATCGCCAATAACAGCTTCTGCATCATGGGGACCGCTCCCGGGCGTCGCGCAGCACCGAACTGATGAAGTAGACCGATGTTGTATCTTGCGGGTTACCGAGCCTTTGACGGGCTCGGTTCCCTCCGGGTGTTCTGCTTCGAACGAGAGCGCGTCAGCCCCCAGCGATGCTTCTTCTGTGATGCTGATGGCTGCGTCAGTGGGCATGTCAGGCTCAGGGCCCTCTGGCCCTTTGTCACCTGACTGCCTCTTCTTACTTGGTTGCCCGGGAGGATGTTTCCGGGACGCTTGCCGTTGATCTTGCTTGGAGGAGCGTCACGTTCTACCACAAGAACCGCACTGATCACCTGGTTGGTGGCAGCGATGTACAGCAGTAGGGGCTCCTTCTCTGTTGGTGCCACGAGGATGGAGGGCGAGGCGAGGTAGTGCTTGAGGGACTGAAGAGCTTCTTCTGCCTCCGGGGTCCATTTCACGGGAACCGTCTTCTTGAGTAGCTTGAAGAAGGGCAGAGCTCGTTCTCCAAGCCTTGAGATGAAACGCCCGAGTGTGGTGATGCACCCATTGAGGCGTTGTACGTCCTTGACCCGCCTTGGCGCCTCCATGCGCTTGATGGCCTTGATCTTGTCGGGATTGGCCTCGATCCCCCGATGGGAGATCAAGAATCCAAGCAGCTTGCCGGACGGGACCCCAAACACGCACTTGTCGGGGTTGAGCTTGAAGTTGACCCGGCGAAGGTTGTCGAAGGTCTCGTGCAGATCTTGAATGAGGGAGTCCTGTTACCGGGTCTTGACCACGATGTCGTCGATGTACGCCTCCACGTTGCGGCCCAGCTGGGACCCAAGTCATGCTTGCATGGCGCGCTGAAAGGTTGCGCCGGTGTTTCGGAGGCCGAAAGGCATCCAGGTGTAGCAGTAGCAGCCCTTGGGCGTGATGAAGGCCGTCTTCTCCTGGTCCTCCACTGCCATCATGATCTGGTGGTACCCGGAGAAAGCATCCAGAAAACACAGGAGCTCGCACCCGGCAGTAGAATCCGCGATGAGATCGATCCGGGCAGTGGGAAAGGATCCTTGGGGCAGGCCTTGTTTAAGTCGGTGAAGTCGATGCAGAGCCCCACTTGAAGGTCATGGGCTTTGGCACCACCACAGGATTGGCCACCCAAGCTGGGTGTGGCACCATCCTGATGACGCCGGCTTCTCCCAACTTGTTGGTCTCGGAAACGATGAACTCTAGTTTTTCCTTGCTCTGCCTGTGCAGAACTTGTTTCACCGGGCAAGCATCCTTGCTGACCGCCAGCTTGTGCTCGATCACCTCCCTTGGTACGCCAGATAGCCCTGACGCTTCCCATGCGAAGACGTCAGAGTTTTCCCGAAGAAACGCGACGAGCGCGCTTTCCTATTTGTCGGTGAGGCGGGCGCCGATGGTGATGGAGCGACTCCCGTCGCTAGTCAACGCCACCTTCTTGGTCATTTGAGGATCTTCATGGAAAGATGCCTTCGTGAGGGAAGTTGATGTCGAGCCTCCGGAGTACCCTCCGTCCCCGGAGTATGCACCGACATCAACTTCCTGTACATCTCGCGGAACGTCCGAGGTCGCCGCCACCGTTTGGTTCAACTTCTGAACGGAAAAGATGGCGTCGTCGACGTTAGCCTTGAACTTGATCACTCCCAAGGCCGCGGGAATCTTCATCATGTTGTAGGCGAAGTGTGAAATAGCCATGAACTTGGCCAGTGCAGGCCGGCCAAGTATACCATTATACGGAAGCGGCGTGTCTGCAATGTCGAAGACGATATCCTCGGTGCGAAAGTTCTCCGGGCCACCAAAGGTGACGGGGAGCGTGATCTTTCCCAGTGGCCGAGTGATGCTTCCATTCACGCCTTGGAACACGCCGGTGTCTTACAGACGAGAAAAGGGGATTTGCAGGGTTGCCAGCACCTTCGCCGTCAGTAGGTTGAGGCTGGAACCCCCGTCGACCAGCATCTTGGTGACCTTGTAGTTGTGGATGATGGACAACACGATCAGGGGCAGGGTTCCCACCCCGGCCACATTGGTAGGATGATCGTTCAGGTCAAAGGTGATGACTTGTCCAGACCATTCCAGGGGCTTGGGCGGAGCAGAAGCAATCGCGTTAAGCTCTCGGACAAGCCTCTTGCACGCGCCATTGGAGGGAGGCAGAGAGGCTCCCCTGTGAATGCACCCGATAACTCGGTGACTTCCTCAAACCCTCCATTATTGCCTCCCCGGAGAGCCGGAGCTTCCTGGTTGTGGTTGGGGCGACTTCTCGATTGTTTTGTTCACGACCGCCTTGGCCGCCACGTCCTCCTCGTCCTCCGCGGCCACCGCCGCGACCCCATCCGCGGCCGCCTCCGCCTTGGCGACCCGTGGGACAGTCACGAGCGACGTGCCCAATGATTCCGCAATTCTAGCAGCCTTCCAGGCTAACCCCGTCAGCCGACGCTGCTCTCTTATGGCGAGATTCTTGAGTTGGCAGGCCGCCAAGCCGGCGGAGGAGCGCGTCGACACTGAGGCGGAGGGGACCGCTGCACAGCCGCCTCCACCAAGTGTAGGCCCTGAGGCGACAGCGGCAGCCCCCGAGGCTGCGGCGGGAGCGGCCACGGCGGAGCAGGCCAACCCTGCCCCTGGCGAGCAGCCACACGTGCACCAGGGGCAGAAGGACGCCGAGGCCCCTGTTGGGGACACCGCAAACCCCCGAGAGGCCCCTGGCATGGAACAGGGAGAGAGCTCTCGCCAGAGCCCCCAGGCGCGACTCGGGTCCGCCCCGAGCCCGCAGCGCCATGCTTCTGGTCCTTCGGCGAGCATTGAGGCCTCCGGGCCCCCTGGCGATGTATGGGCCCTGGTTCCTCGCGGCGCCTGAGCGTAGTTCGCCGCGATGCCACCTTTCGCTGGCTAGGGAGGCGCTTGATGGGCTCGAGGCCCAGCACGTCGAGGAGGAGCTTGCTGCGGTGGAGGAACGCGCTGACCTTGCGAGGGCTTGGACCCACCTTTAGGAGACCGTAGAGCGCTGCCTCGGGAGGACGAGGCAGCCCAGGCGCGGCGTGAGGAGGCGAAGCGCTTCGCTGAGGAGGTCCGCGCCAGCGTGATCCGCGAGGCTGAAGAGACCCTCGTGGACTTGAGCGCTAAGCGCGAGGCGGAGACCGCTGCCAAGCACCAGGAGCTCGCGGCCGCGAGGCGGCGGCCACCACCAAGCATCAGGAGCTCATGGACCGCGAGGGAAAGATTATCGCGGAGTCAGAGACCATGAGGCAAAACTTGGAGAAGTTCCGCGAGGACCTGCACACTCGCGAAGGGCTGATTGTGAAGCGCGGGGAAGATCTCGACTTCCGTGAGTCAGAGCTGCGCAAGCGTGAGGAGCAGGTCGAACAGGTCGAGAAGGACCAATCCGCGCAGCGGGAGAGCCTGGAGTTGCGAGGGCAAGGTGGCCCAAGACGAGGACTTCTACCAGAAGCGCCTCCTGAAGACCAACGAGAACCTCCGCGTGAAGGAGGAGAAGATGAAGGAGGAGTCTGCGACCAAGGAGAAACTCTTCCGCGACAACTGCTCCAAGGAGTTCGCGAGGAAAGCCAAGTGCAGGAGGAGCGCTTCACGAAGAAACGCGACGAGCTCAACGCTCGCATCAGGGAGCTCGAGCGGGAAAAAGGCGGTTACTCCCGTCTTCAGGCTGCCAAGGACGCCCAGGCCCGCGCGGAGCAGGACCTTGCTTCCCTGACGCAGGACATGACTGACATGCAGCAGCAGGTGGCGCCGTGGTGGAGCTCGTCGAGGAGGCCCGGGAGTGCTCAGGCTGCGCGGGTCTTGTCGCGCCAGCGAGAGCGCATGTTCCGCTCTCTGGTGGCCCGCGCGCGGGCTGTCGCGGACCGCTTAGGGGCCAAGGCCCCGCTCTCTGTCGAGGGGAACGCTGATGCCGCCACGTACCTCGGCTTCTTCGAGCAGCTTCTCACCAGCTTTGAGGAGGTCGTGACAAGCCTTGACGACCTGGTCGACACTGAGAGCCGCGAGCTCCTTGGCGTCGTCGGTTGGCCGCGTCTTCGCCAACCTTGCGCATCTCCAGCCTGGCTTCGACTTCACGACTGTGACGGAGCCCATGGAGCAGGGCACGCCGCGAAGCTGAACGCCTCGGTGTGGGAGGACGTGGAGAAGTATGTCCAGCGCTTCAAGAGGGCTGAGGTCGAGGAGGACCCGACCCAGGAAGGCGACGGCGAGGCAGGCGCTGAGGAGGAGGATGACGAAGCTGTCGACGGCGAGGACGACGACAGCCCTGCTGCTTGAGTTGCTCCTCGGAGAGATGTGCCTGGAGCACCATTTATCTTAGGATTTGCTATTTTCATTTTGTAATGGCTTGTAAGACACTTTTATTATGTGCAAGTGTGAGCGCCCCTCGGGAGGCCTTTTATCTCTCCTCATGTCTTTTTCGCTCTACGTCGTTAGGACCCTGCTTTCAGCGCAATAGCACCGCCGCTTCGGTATGCCGGAGTCAGGGCTCGACAAGGCCGGGGGGTGCGTAAGGCTTAGAGAGGTAAGAGCTCTCGAGGCACGATGCTCGGGAGCTCCCCTTTGACGTGCAAGCAGCCCATGAGGCGTAAGAGAGAAAAGAGAGGCTCGAGGGGCGACAAAACCAGCGAGAGAAAACTCATGAGGCGTAAGTTCTGGACTTAGCTTTGCGAGACGTTTGTCTCGTAGAGGGTGTTGTGTTCCCTGGTGAGGCGTTTTCCCTCTCGAGGTTGCCTGAGGCTGGTTTGGAGTTCCGCAGCCTTGTAGGGCGTCTTGTTCCCTGCGTTGGACAAGAGGCATACCCACAAGCAATGCACGGTTGTACAACTCATGCGCGCTCATAGGTTTCCTCATGTGTATCTCACGAGGAGAGTAAGCACCAAGGTCCTTGGTGAGGTGACGTGCATGGGAGCAGGCCCATGAGTCAGAGCTCTTTGGTGAGATAACGGTCGTGGGCGGAGAACCACGAGTTAGAGCTCGGATCCTTTGGGTTTTGCGATGCTGCTGGGATGCTCCCGAGGCACAGACACCGTGCTCAGCCCCCGCTCGCGAGGTGCGCATGGGGAAAAATGTGAGCGCGAATGAACGTAAGAAAAACAACTCACCAAGCAATATTACATAACGGCGCTGAGGCGCAAAGGTTCATGTGAACCGAAATTGTTCATTACACTTGGCGTGGCCAAGATAAAGTCCGCCATGTCTGGGCATGGGGTTCCACACGGAGTGGCTGAGGCTTCTCGCGGCCCGTGGCGACGCGTTGTAGAGAGAGCTCAGTGGAGATGGCCCTCGTGGAGGGAAAAGCTTTTGTGAAGCTGGGAGGTGAAGATGCATGCTTCCCTCTTGAGACAAAAAATGCCTGCCGCGACGTGATCACGGGTAGAACTTGCGTAGATGCTCGATGTTCCACGGGTTTTTGACCGGGATGCCGTCTTCCGTCTCGAGCCGTACCGCGCCGGGCCTGGCGATGTGCGCGACCCTGTAGGGGCCTTCCCACATGGGCGAGAGCTTGTGGAGGCCCTCTCTGGAGAGTATCCTCCTCAGGACGAGATCGCCTGTCTCGAGGGTGCGCGGGCGTATGTGGCGGCTGTGGTAGCGGCGCAGATCTTGCTGGTACTTTGCCGCCCGGAGGGCAGCACGGCGACGTAGTCCATCGAGCAGCAGCAGGTCGTCGTTGTGGAGCTCTTCTTGGTCGTCCTCGTTGAAAGCAAGGATCCGTGGGGACCCATGCTTGATCTCGGTGGGGAGGACTGCTTCAGCGCCATAGACGAGGGCGAACGGCGTTTCTCCAGTGGGCTTTGTGGCAGTGGTGCGGATGGACCAGAGCACAGATGGGAGTTCTTCAATCCAGTTCTTGCCGTGGGCCTTGAGGCGGTTGAAGCTTCTTGTCTTGAGGCCCTTGAGCACTTCAGCGTTTGCTCGCTCAGCTGCCCATTGCTTCGTGGGTGAGCCACCGAGGCGAAGCAGAGCCGGGTGCCGAGGCTTTCGCAGTAGGCCCTGAAGATGCCACTGGTGAACTGTGAGCCGTTGTCGGTGATGATGCGATTTGGCACGCCGAAGCGGCAGGCCAGGCCTCTGATGAATTTCACCGCTGATCTCGCCGGTATGCTGCGCACCGCTTCGACCTCCGCCCATTTGGTGAACTTGTCAATGGCGACGTAGAGGTAGCGGTAGCCCCCGCTGGAGCGTGGGAACGGTCCCAGGATGTCCAGCCCCCAGACCGCGAAGGGCCAGGAGAGCGGGATGGTTTGGAGCCCCAGTGCAGGCTGTGGACCTGCTTGGCGTGGAATTGGCATGCCTCGCAAGCTTGGACAACGGTGGTTGCATCTTGAAGCACTGAGGGCCAGTAGAATCCACTCCTGAAGACCTTCCCCGCGAGGGTGCGCGAGGATGAATGATGGCCACACTCTCCACTGTGTATGTCCTTGATCAGCTGGCGGCCTTCTTCAGGGGGACGCATTTCAATGCAACTCCATTTGGACGTTGCGGTACAGGTCTCCCTCGTGAAGGCAGTATGACTTGGCCTGTCGAGCAATTCTTCTGCTTCTGCATCCTCTCAGGGAGGACTCCGTCCCTGAGGTACTCCTTGATCTCGTCGATCCAACCAGTCTCTTGGTGTGTCATGGCTAACAACAGGCGTTCTCCTGAGGGCGGACCGCAGCTCGGTGCTCCAGATGTTGGTGCTAATGGGAGCTCTTCGTCGATGTCCACGCTGGCTGCTTCTTTTGGCTGTTTCACCGACGCCCTGGTAAGCCTTTCCTCGAACACGCCTGCCTGCTGGGCCTCTCTCCGCGACGCTCGCCTGGCGATGTCATCAGCCTCCTGGTTCTCCTTCGCGGGATGTGCCTGAGCTCCATCCCCTTGAAGTGCTTCTCGAGCTTGCGAACCTCCTCGAGGTAAGCGGTCATGTGACCGTCCTTAGGCGTGTAGCTCTTGTTGGAGAAGTTGACGAGGAGCTGGGAATCACCCTTGATGAGTAAGTGCTTGATGCCGAGGGCGATTGCGGCTCTGAGCCCGGCGAGGAGGCCTTCATACTCGGCGATGTTGTTGGAGACCTTGTCAGTCGTGAAGCACAGCTGGACGGCGTAGAAGAGCTTGTCGCCTTTTGGTGAGGTCAGGACGACGCCAGCCCCTGCGTTCTGGCATGCGAATGCCCCGTCGAAGTGCATGGTCCAGTGGTTTGGCACTGTGTCTCCAGACGGCGTGGTTTCTGCCTCTTGAGGCTCTTCTTGCTGCGTGTCCGTCCATTCGGCGACGAAGTCCGCCAATGCCCTTCCTTGATGACTCTGGTGGTGTCGAAGCGCAGGCCAAAGGGTTGCAGCTCGATGTTCCACCCTGCGACGCGATCAGTGGCGTTTGGGTTGCGCAGGATTTGCTCCAGGGGAATGATGTGACCACCGTGATGGGGTGGCCCTGGAAGTAGTGGCGCAGCTTCCTGGAAGCAATGAGGAGCGCGAGGAGGAGCTTCTGCTGCATGGTGTATCGCTCGCGAGCATCTCTCAGCACCGTGCTGACGAAGTAGACGGGATGCTCGACGAGCGTTGTCGATGGAGGTGCAGCGCTGGGCTCTCAGGGGCCTTGTCGAGGTTTTCTTGTGGCGAACCCTCGGCGAGGGTGCCTGCTGGTTGCGCGGGCTCGACTTGAGGCTCGGGGCCTGAAGAGGGTGCTTCCTTGTCGGGAGGCTCTGGGCTTGGCGTGGCTGTGTCCTTCTTGGCGAGAACTGGCTCTTCCCTTTCCACCACCAAGACCGCGCTTGCTGTTTGTGGAGTGGCTGCTAAGTACAGCTTCAGATGCTCGCCGGGCCTTGGGGCGACCATGACAGGTGGGCTGGCCAAGTACTTCTTCAGGTCTTCAAATGCCTTGTCCGCCTCCGGTGTCCACTTGAATGTGCCAGACCTTTCATGATCTTGAAAATGGCAGCGCCCACTCGCAATGTACATCATCAACCCACATCATCAACCCACATAACCAAAAACAATAGCTCAACAACGTAATAATCTAACAAAGTTGTACTCTATTAGTTTAGACAAATAGAACTAACTACAAATTGTGCTCCACAAATGAAATTCACAACTCATTAAATATAAATTGTGCTCTATTAGTCTAGACATTTGGTAGAAAATCGGATTATTCGGATTATAACCATCGGATAATCCTAATTAATATTCAGATAATCCATATTCGGATGATATTTTACATACCATATCCTATACCGTATCCGGGTGTTCAGGTCGGAATCGGATATCCTTATCCGGCAGATTCTTCGGAACCGGATATGGATTCTTTAAAACGGATTCGGTACGGAAATTATCCTATCCATTTACACCCCTATTTGTACGTGTCATGGGTTGTCAATTTATGTAATTCACCAGTGATGTGATCTGTGGCGCCACTGTCCATATACCAATTGGTGTCGACTCCATAAGCACCTTTTTCTTCAGTATAAGAATCATCTTCATCATTGTTGTCCGAATAACGCCACCAACACTCGCTCGTGGGGTGACCAAATTTCTTGCATATTTGGAAAGTGACATCTCGGTGCGGGGATTGAGTGCGTCCACGGCCACGACCACATCCACGACCACCGCGACATCCTTGCCCTTGACGACCACATGAGCGACCGCGACCACGTCCTGGACCACCACCGTGATTGGGATGACGGTAGCCAGAACCAAATCAGAATTATGAGTTGCCGTGTTTGCTGAAGATGAGAAGGCACCCGAGAGTTGTTTTGATTCAGACAACATCTTCTGACGAAGGTCAAATGCGACGAGTTGGGCGCACAAATCATTTAGAGTGGTGCTGGGAACTGCATTAATCGAGGCAACCAGAGGAGTATTCTCATTATCGAGACTGGCAAGAATAAAATCCCGAAGTTCTTCGTCATCTATAGTCTTGCCAGCAGCCACATGTTCAGAAGAGAAACCCTTCATCGTGGCAATGAAATCTTCAACAGTCATATCAAGTTTCTTGGTGTTTGACAAAGCGCCACGAAGATAGGAGACACGAGCCCTTGATTGCGTGGAGAAGACCTCGGTGATGATAGCCCATACCTCGGATCCGTGTTCAATATCAAACACCCGAGCAATAAGGTGTCTGGACAGGGACTTCGTTAGAAAACCAAGGACTATCTGATCCCAATCAATCCAGTCGGAATATGCTGGATTTGGGACTGTTGTTGTTCCAGTTTCTCCTGCTGCAACCTCCATTGTTTTTGCCGGTGCTAGGTCGGATCCTTCGAGAATACCCATGACCTGGGCACCGTGGAACGCAGGCATAACCTGCGCCTTCCAGAAGAGGAAGTTGTCGCGGGTCAATTTCTCCGCTGGCGGGGTGCCGAGGGCAGCCGCAAGGGACGGCACTGGTGTTGAGGATGACGCCATGGAGGGAGGGAGGCAGGGGCTGTTTCGTTTTCAGTCGATCGGAGAGGGATCGACGAAAAATTTCTAGGATTTCTTTAGTAGATCGCTGCGGCAGATGAAGAGAAGAGGAAGGCTCTTGATACCATGTTGGTGGAAGCGATGCCCCTGATGGGGGGCTCGGTTACATGTTTATATGGAGTGGGAAAAGCCCCCACTAGTGGCATTAACAAGGGGATATGAAGAGGAAGGAGTACTACTCCTTGCTTGTTCATATGGATTACAATTAAGTCTAACAGTGGATTCCACAACGACCGAGTCATGAAATCCGCAAGACGATCCCGACGGTACCTCTCAAGGTGTAAAAGGTTCTTGGCTCCGATGATACCTCTCAAGTGTACAAAACATCGTAAAAAAAACCACTATTGTAGCTTCAACACCCACGTCGCGCAATTTTTTGCGCCTCCGGTCAGCAAAGTCCATGTCGTCACTTGGGTCCACGGCACTCCCGCTGTGACTGCGAGAGAGAAGAGAGGAGAGACAATCAGAGACGCTGTTGATGATGACCGAGGGGAATGTTACAATACGTCTATGACAAGGAGAAAGAAATAGATTAGGACTTTGATATTTGTACTCCAGTTTATCCCCCCCCGGTGTACCACTATATGTATCCCCACGGAGCTCACAACATTACAACAACAAAATAGTACCGAAACAATATTTTCTACAAACAATGCCACTGCCCTGCGCGCGTCCATCATCCTGCGTACGCCGCCGTCACCCTCCCCACCCCCCCCCCCCCACCCCCCCCCCCCCGCGCCCGCACCATGTTACAGGAACTCAGAGTCGTTATTGTAGTAGATGCCACGCCGCTCCACCTTGGCCACCGCGCAAGAAGCACACGAGACCTTTTTTCACAACAATTAGAGAAATTCTATTTCGTCCCACTAAGCCTAAGAAAAATTAGAGCAACCATCATAGATTTTCATAAGTTAATGTGCCATTTCTCAGCCATTTAGCTCTACCACCTTCCGCCACTCCCCATCTTCAATCTCAACCTTATAGGGCCACTTACACAACAACCTTATGTTCTTTAAATTCAAATATGTAACACCCAAGCCCCCTTGATTGTTGGGTCAACAAATATCAGCCTATTATACCATAAGATACTTTCTAACCCCCTCTTTCTCCCGCCAGAATAACCTTACTCTAAAGGAATCAATATATTTCATAACTACTTTCAGAATTCCAAAAAAAGATGGCATAAAACTAGGCACACAGTTTAGGCAAGTTTCGTGAAGGATAATTCTACCTCCTATATATAACAAACTACCTTGCGAGCAACAACTTTCTCCTCTATTTTCTCTTCATGAAGGTTTGCAATCAATATTAATTAGCCTTTTACGGTGGAGAGGAATACCTAGACATTTAAAATTTAATTCACTTACTTTGCAAGTGAATAAATGTGCATATACATTTTTACTTTCTTGTGCGATGGTAGGTGGAATTATATTTCTCCTCGTTATATACACCTTTTTAGACCAAAGGCCTAAAATACCCGACGTTAAATTAATAACACCACAAACGGCGACATAGGTACAAAGTGCTGAACCCAGCTTACACTAGTAGGAAACTGCCTTTCTGTGGCGCACCAAAAAAGACTTCTGTGGCGCATGGGTTGGTGCGCCACAGAAGTCACGCCACTAAAATTTATTTCTGTGGCGCACAGAATTTGTATTTCTGTGGCGCACCCACAAGATATGCGCCACATAATTCTCAAAAAAAAATCCAAAAAATCCAAAAAATCAGGAAAAAACAAAAAACAAAATAATTTGGAAAAACCTAAATATTTGAATTTCTTCCAATTTTTCTGAATTTTTTAAATGATGACTTCCCGCTAGGTCATCCATACTCAAATTATTTAAACCCAAACACGCTTAACTTCTAAGTTCTATTCAGTTCAACTACCCTTATGCTACTCAAGTTATTATTGATATAAGTATCATATCAACCCTCTTAAGCCTTGTATGTGTATATATATATGTGTAGTTAATTTCAAAAGTTTCAAAAGAAAATCCAAAAGTTTCAAATAAATCCAAAAAAATCCAAAAAATCCCGAAAACTTGAAATAAAAAATCAAAAAATCCAAAAAAATTCATCAAATCCAAAAAATTCGAAATTGTAAGAAATAATGTAATTTTTTAAAATGGCAAAAAAAATTTAAAACAAAATTCGAGGTTTTTTCCCTCTCATGCATGCCTACCCCCGGATCGCCTTTTTTAGTTTTGTACAAATAAAAGAAAATGATAAAATCTTCAAAAAATAAAATCCTTTGAGATGTAGTTAGATTTTAGTGTCTAGTTGGTATAGAAATTTTGAATTATGAATTTTGACCTTTTTTGCAAAAAAAAGAAAAAAAATTAAAACGGCCGTAACTTTTGCATACGACGTCAAAAACATACGTTTAATATAGGGTTTACCCGGTGAACTTTTCTCAGATTCTCGAAATTCCAAAAGGAAAAAAAGTTATTTCAAAAGAAGATTTTTTTCTACAAAATCAAAAAAAATTCAAAAAATATTTAGAAGTTAAAAATTTTAAAAAAAATAAAAAAATGTTTTTTTAGAAAAATATTTGTTTTTGGAATTGTTGAATTTTTTGGGATTTTTTGAATATTTGGATTTTTTGAGTTTTTTTTTGGATTTTTTGAATTTTTTTGACTTTTTTGAAACTTTGTGGCGCATATACCACATGCGCCACAGAAAAGCCACATTTCTGTTGCGCACATCATACATGCGCCACAGAAATGTGGCTTTCTGTGGCGCATGCTGTATATGCGTCACAGAAAGCCACATTTCTGTGGCGCATTTGGTTTTCGTGCGCCACAGAATTCCAAATTTCCGTGGCGCATGCAAAACAATGCGCCACAGAAATTATTTCTGTGACGCATGGCTATTTCGTGCGGCACAAAAAGTGATCCACAGAAAGGCAGTTTCCTAGTAGTGTTACAACACCGAACTGCACTCACACACAGAAGAAACAGGACAACCAAAGAAACTCCAACAGGACAGACGCCACCCAAGACTACTCCTGTGAGGTTGAGAACCAACTTGGCGGGCAAAGGTGTTGGGCCGAATCTCGCCCTTGAGGTCGGACTGGCACACCGACGAACGCTGCACACCGTTAACACGGGCAAAGTCGTCGGGCCAAACACACCCTATCGTCGAGAACGGCACACCAACACACACTGCACACCGCCGAGACCCGCCCAACGGCAGCGGAGACAGCCACCAGGGAAACACCTCCACGCTGAGGCACACCAAGGAGTTCCAAACAAGAAACGCCGAGAGAGCAGTTGAAGCAACAAGCTTTGCCGGAGGAAGAACGCCGAAGAAGACTTCGCCACCCAGTCTCTAGAGAGCTACCCACCGCGAGGGTCTTCAAGAAGATCACGACGTAGAACGCCGCCACCGCCCAATCCGAAGATCTTGGGTTTTCACCCGGAGCACGTAGGAGGGCAGAGGAAAGCCACATCGGCGCCTTCAAGAAGGGAGCGACGTCCACGGACGCCGCCACCGCGACCTGGTAGAAACCAAGATAAGGGTTTCCCCTCAGCATGACCTCTCCACCTCCGACACAGGGTAAGGGGCACCGCCATGGCGCCGACCACACCACTGTCACGGAGCGCAACTCGCCAAGCACCACCCGTCCACACGGTCATGGTCTCAGCCAGCACCACTAGAACCTTGGGCTCGCCCGCCAACCCACAGGTTCACCACCTTCCGGGGCCGCCGCCCCGGCGTCCCGACTCCTCGCGCCGCCAAACTGAAGGGGATCGGAGGGCCACCATGACTGCAGCCTCCTGAGAATGAGGGCCGGCAGCCCCACGGCTGCACAGCCGCCAGATCCGAGAGGGGCACCACTGGACTCGCCAGGGCCCGGGGCCCCTGCCCTGACCCGTGAACGCGAGGCGGCCGGAGCGCCATCACGGCCGCACTGCCCAGAGACCACTTCGGAGTCTTCACCTGCAAGAGCAGCGAGTAGCGCCGCCGTCGGCCAGAGCCGACCATGGCCACGCCGCCCCACCAGCACCTGGCCCGCCAGGCCCGAGAAGATGCGCCGCCCGCCGCCGCAACCGCCGCCGCAGGAGGCGCCGCGTGCCCGGACGCGCTTGTACGCCGCGAAGCCACCACGCTGCCGGAGAGCCGCGCCGTCGAGCCCCTCGCCAAGCCCGTCGCCCGTCATGGCCGCCGTGGCCCGCGCCCCAGCCACCACGAGGGGGGAACGAGAGGGTCCGCTGCCGCCGACACCGCACGGGCTTTGCCCCGCGGCAGCGGGGAGGAGGGGCGGAGGGGAAGGGCTGCTGGCGGCTCTAGGGTTCGGCGCCTCCACACCCAAAGTTCACTTTAGTTGTTTTTCTTTGTAGACTGCAAGTAGACTCTTCGTTGCCCACGAAACTAGGCAAGGAAAGAACTCGGAGGGTAGAGAAAAATAAAAATACATGTCATCAGCTATCGATCGTTGTCGATCTGCTATAGACATTGGGACTATCTGTCGATGTTACATGGGCTACTGGCACTGCCGTAGCACCGGTCGACGAGACAGGGCTTTGATCCGGCTTAATGCCCGATGAAAGGCGTGTAACCGACCAACCATGTCTGGTTTCTAGGCATCGAGCCGGCGAGCTGAAAGATGTCTGATCAGAAGCTCCAAGATGGGTCGCGGGATGAAGTAGACTGCACTGCGATAAGTGTAAGACTAGCCGCGTGCGCCTGCTGATGAGAGAGCTCGATCAAGATCAGAGTGGCTTTGGCTGAATCTGCTGTTGCACGCCTGTACCAAACTGCGTGCATGCAACAGGGGAACTGTTTGGATGCCCGACTATATTTTTGTAGATTTTTTTGTCGAGGGCCGCTAAGACATTCTTGAGCACCAAAATTTCAGTCTGAGTGAAGTGTCATTTTAAATACAGATAGAGGTTTGGGATATGAAGATGATGCTCCAATAATTTTTGGATATTATTAGCTTGCAACGACAATTGTTTATCCAGAAAATTGTACCGTTGTCATGAAAAGACTTAAACATAAAGCACCATCTTCGTTCTACTTAATTGATCTCATTTCAAAGAACCAAAATTCTTCAGAGACATACACGACAAAATAACCAAGATTTCTACCATCCGAGGCTTACTGAAGAGAAGATACAACTGTTCACTATCGGATGACTAAAATATTACTTGGCCATTTATAATGCAGAGGAACACCCAAACATCTAAATGTACTTACTTTGCAAGTGAATATTTGTGAATGTACATCTTGACTTTGGATGGTAGGTGAATACATATTTCTCGCTGTGATATATACGTCCACACCGAAATGTAGCTTCTGTAGTCTTTCTTTAGTAGAGCTGCAGGTAGGCACTTGGTTCCCCACGATACAGGAAAGAGCAGAACTCACAGGGTAGAGAGAAATAACGATACATGACATGTCATCAACTATCGTAGTCGACCTCCTGTCACTGTTAGGCTACCGGGCGATGCCGCACAGGCTAGTGGCACTGACGCAGCGACGGAACAAGCCACATGGTCATTGAATTTGCATGCCCGATGAAGTGCGCGTAATGGACTAACTGCCTAACTGGTAAGGTTTCTAGGCATCAAACTGCCGAGCAGGAAGACATCATCTGATCACAAGCTGTAAGATGGAATCGCGCAATGAATTATACTGCACTGCGATTAGTGTAAGACGAGCCGCTTGTGCCTGCCGAGGAGCTCGATCTAGATCTGACAGTGGCTTTGGCTGAATCTGCTCTCGCACGCCTGTACCAAACTGCGTGCATGCAACAGGGGAACTGTTTAGATGCCCGACTATATTTTTTTTGTAGATTTGTTTGTCGAGAGGCGCTAAGATGTTCTTGGCACCAAAACTTTGAGTCTGAGTGAAATGTCGTTTTGAATACAGATGGAGGTTTGGGATATGAAGATGATGGTCCAATTAATTTTGGATATTATTAGCTTGCAGTTACAATTGTTTATCCAGAAAGTTGTACTGCTGTCACAACGATCTCATCGACAAGGCATTGTTGAGATGTCGTAACTAATAACACTTTTTGACACAAAAACAGTAGGGAAAAATCCCTACTGTAACTAACAACACTGACTCCAAGCCCTTGATTGTTAGGCAATGATCGTTCAGTAACTTGAGAGTGCAGATTAGACCACTTTCACTAGGGATAAGCATTTGATATCCACACAAACTATAATAAATGTAGGACATTTTCATGTCCAGTGCAGATGAATCCAAATATAAAGTATAAGAGCAAAGCAAGAGATAGAATGTGCAAGCTGGATTCTCCTCATTGACTGTTATAGTTCGGATTGGTACCAGCCAAGCCTTAATTACTAAAGAGAAGCTACAACAGTCCATTATCGGATGACTGAAATATTACTTTTGGCCTTTTTTTTTTAGAGTACGCGGCCGCACTTTTGGCCTTTTATAATGCAAAGGAACACCCAAACATCTAATAGTTTTTTTTTTGGTGAAAGCCAAACATCTAATAGTTAATTGCCTTACTTTGCAAGTGAATATATGTGCATGTACATCTTGCCTTTCGTGTGCGATGGTAGGTGGAAGTATATTTCTCTAGTTATATATACTTCCACCCTCAAAGTTAGCTTCGGTAGTCTTTTTTTAGTAGAGCTGCAGGTAGACTCTTGGTTCTCCCACGAAACTAGGCAATGACAGAAATAGGAGGGTAGAGAGAACTAACAATACATGTCATCAGCTGTCATAGTTGACCTGCTGCCACTATTAGGAATCAGAGACATTGGGATTAACAGTCAATGCCGCACGGGCTACTGGCACTGCTGCTGCAGCAGCGGAGGCGACATGGGTGTTGAACCAGCTGAATGCCCGATGGAAGGCGTGTAACTGACCAACATAGCTGGTTTCTAGGCATCGAAGCGGCGAGCTGAAAAATGTTGTCTCATCAACACGGTGTCCCACGATGTTAGTATCTCTGCTACCACTACTGGGTTGCTAGCCCAAGACAAGTCCAAACAAGCGCCGGTTGTGGCCCGCCGAGCTAGCTCACTCAGACGCAAGCCAAACCTGAGAGTGGTTGGCGTCAACTAGAGGAGTAGGTGATAAAAGGCGTGTGATCCAAGACAGAAGCATCGAAGATGAATCAGGTAACCGGCACGACGGCTCTTCCTCCATCCTGTGTCTCACCCTCGATCCCCTCATGCTTTTTGCCTTTAGCACACTTGTGCTTGTGCTTGTATCCCGATGTGATTGCTACCTCGTATTGTTCTCTGAATCCTATATGTGAGTGAGTGACTCATGCTATGCTTCACGGAGTTGGAAATGGATACTGTTCTAGCTAGCATGAAGGTGGATACCGCGCCCGGTCCGGATGGACTCCCGGTCTGCTTCTTCAAACGGTTCTGGCCCCTGGTTAGACCTTATATCTTAGCTATCGCCATTGACTTTGCCCTAGGGAGGGTGGACATTGCGAGGCTTAACTTTGGGGTCCTTACTCTTATCCCCAAGGTTCCCGGGGCGGAAGGCATTAGACAATTTAGACCTATTGCGCTTATTAATGTTGTTTTTAAATTTATCGCAAAGGCTTATGCTATCCGTCTCGCTCCTATCGCTCATCGTACGATTAGTTATACGCAATCGGCCTTTATCAAAGGTTGTCACATTCACGAGGGTGTTGTCTCCTTGCAAGAGATTGTGCACGAGACCAAATCCAGGAAACTTCGGGGAGTTTTCCTTAAATTGGATTTTTAGAAAGCCTACGACCGGGTTAATTGGGGCTTCCTCAGGGAGGTTCTTCTTCGGACTGGTTTTGACCCAGGCTAGGTCCATAGGGCGATGAGTTTGGTCTCGGGGGCCAAACTACTATCACCGTTAATGGTGATATGGGCAACTTCTTCCGTAATGGGCGGGGAGTGTGCCAGGGGGATCCCCTTTCCCCTCTCCTCTTCGACTTTGTCGTGGAAGCCCTGGCTGCCATCCTGGACGCCGCGAGGAGGACTGGTCATATTCAGGGGGTCATCCCACATCTTATCCCGGGAGGGGTGTCCCACCTGCAGTATGCTAATGACACAATCATCATGCTCCAGCCGGACGACTTGGCTTTGGCCAACCTTAAGTTTATTCTCATGTGCTTTGAGAACATGTCCGGGCTGAGAATTAACTTTCACAAGAGTGAGGTTCTAGCTATCGGGATTGATGGGGAAGACCACCAAAGGATTGCGGACATGCTAAACTGCAGACGTGGCTCTTTCCCTTTTACCTATGTAGGTCTTCCCGTTAGTGACCACGCGCTGTGTGCAGGGAATTGGGGTTCCCTACCCACGAAAGTTGGCAAGCGAGCTGACCCTTGGTTTGGAAAATGTCGTGTCTCGGGTGACGGACACTGGGAGTAGATGGTACCCCCTTTTTAGGTTCGGCACGGGGCACGAAGGAGGCTGGAAGACGCCTTACCCGGAGCAAGGTCGCCAAGTTCTTCGTCGGAGGGATAGAGCAAACAACACAGAAGGATGCACGGAGTTACCCAGGTTCAGGCCGCCCGGAGGCTAAAAGCCCTACTCCTGCATGTCTGGATTGAGAGGTTCATCATGGTGTGGTGTACAAGGGTGTTCTGGGGTAAACCCGGCAGAGTTTTGGCCGGAGGTAGACGAAGAGCAGATCCTGCCCTGGGGAGATCACCTCTCTGTCTACCTTCCGAACCCTAGTCTAGTCTTGCTTGAGCTCTAGCTTGCTTCTTTTTTTTCTCTTCCTCGGTGCCATGGTCCTCCTTTTATAGGCTAAGGGGATCCGATATGGGCACGCGAGAGGCATGAAGGGTCTTGGCGGGAAAACCACTCGGCGGTCCTTGGAGGAGATGTGGCGCTCTCTCCTCCAAGAATTCTCTGGAGGGCGGCGTGGTCGTCCGCCCTTGGAAAAGGTGGGACGGACAAAGCCTGTCCGCCCCACCAACTACGCTCGTGGCAACGTCACCAGGGCGCGGCCTTCATCTTGGCGCCCAAGTCTTCCACCAGCTTTCGGCGAGCTGGCGATCTTATCCTCTCGGTGGTACGGATGGAGGACCCGGGGTCGCGCTTGGCCCCCTGCCGGGCGCACGGACCCGCGGGTGCCCCGCCTGGTTCTCCGGCGAGGGGGCGACCCCGGAAGATCGCCTGGTCCTTAGCCGCAGAGCCTTGCTAGCTATCGAACTTGTCGGGTATCCTTGAGGCAGATGGGCTAACCCATCTGATGTACTTGACTCCTTGCCTTGTCCATCTTCTTGGTGGGCCCCAGTGGAGGACCCACTTTGGCAGCATCAGGGGAACCCCATGTTCCACTGCTGCAACAGAAAATTTATGTCTTCGCTGCCAGACTGACGCTTACCGACGCTTGCTTATCTAGCCTTCCCCTCCACGCGATGGGCGTTTGTGTCCTTGGAGACGGCGTTCACAAGGCTATGGACAGGCACCGCTCCCGTTTCTTTTGGGAAAGCAATGGAGTTAAGCGCAAATACCATTGGTTCGCTGGGCAGCAGTTTGTCAACCGAAAGCCTTGGGGGGCCTAGGGATCATGGACACCAAACTCATGAATGTTTGCCTGATGGCTAAATGGGTTTGGAAGCTGCTTACTAACCAGCAGGGGCTATGGGCGGAGATTATTCGGAATAAATACTTGAGGACCAAGGACATCTGGGTCGACGCTCATGGCCCGGGCTCCCAATTCTGGAATGCTCTCCAGAAGGTGAAAGCGGTGTTGTGCTTGGGGGCACGACATAGTATCTGGAATGGTAAATCGACTAGGTTCTGGATGGACTGGTGGCAGGGGTCGGGGCCCCTGAAAGATAGATTTCCTAATCTATTCGCCATCTCCGCCGACCCTGGCATCTCGGTGGCGCAGGCTCACTTGGATGGAAGCTGGTCCATCCACTTCCGTCGGGTGTTAGGCCCAGCCGATACCCGGGAGTTGGACGACCTCATGAGGCGGATTGTGGACCTACACCCTACAGAGGGCTCGGATGAGTTGTCTTGGACCTTAGAGCCATCTGGCAAATTCTTGGTCAAATCCTTATACCGGAAGCTTTGTCAAGGTTACCCTCGCAAACACTATAGCGAGCTATGGGGAATTGCCATCCCCCTCAAGATTAGGGTTTTCCTTTGGCAGCTGGTCCGGAAACGCCTCCCGTCCGGCGATAATATCGCCTGTCGCAACGGACCTTCTAATGGTCTTTGTGTGTTATGTGGTCAGGTCGAGGACACGAACCACATCTTCTTTGGCTGCTCGTTAGCCAAGTTCCTCTGGAGCGCAGTTAGGGAACTGTTGCACTGCTCCTGGAACCCCTCGTGTTTCGCAGAGTTATATAGGCTACTTCAGACGTACACGGGTCAGGCACGTAGGGTGTTATGGATCTGTTGTGCCGCTCTTTGCTGGACACTCTGGAACATGAGAAACAAATACACTATTGAAGGGATCTTCCCCTCACAGCCTGCTGATTGCCTCTTCAAAATGTCCATGTATATGCAGGTGTGAAAGCCAGTGGCTAGACGTCAGGACAGAGGCGAGGTGGAGTTGGCTATTCGCGAGATCCGCCGACTTCACGACACCATTAGGGAGTGTCCATGACCCCTACTCCGTCGTCCTTTGCTAGTCTTCTCCATAGTGCCTATGGGCTATGTGCGTGTGTGTTTGCCCTCTCCGGAGCGATTCCTATTGTAGCATGCGTGCTACCTGAACTTTATTTGGTGGTCCTTAGTGACTATTTGTGTGTGTTGTTCTATGTATGCACTTGCCGATTGGCTTTATTAATTTAAAGCTGGGCTCTGCTCGAGCCTTCCATCTCAGTGAAACCTGATTCCCACCGGGAGGTTAACACGCGACCAAGTAGACTGCATTGTGAAAAGCTCAAGGAGAGCTGCGTGCACGTAGGACGAGGAAAATCGATCTAAACCAGAGAGTGGCTTTGGATGAACCAGCTGTTCCATTCGTGTACAGAACTGAGTGTGTGGCTGCCTGGAATAGAGAATATGTTCGGATGCCCAATTATCTTTTTTTGTAGTTTGTTTGTCGAGGGCCGCTAAGAAGTTCTTGAGCACCAAAACATTCAGCCATAGTGGCCTGTGTCGTTTTGAATACGGATGGAGGTTTGGGATATGAAGATGATGCTCTATGGTTTTTGGATATAATTAACTTGCAATTGCAATGCTTTATCCACAAAACTGTACTATTGTCACAACTCACAACGATCTCATCCACAAGGCATTGTTGAGATGTGGTAACTACTAACAATGACTAGTCATATTGGTCCAGCATGATTTGAAGGATTGCTCCGCCAACCAATCGGAGATGAGAATGGATGGGAGCCCTAGCCATTTCTTAAGCATCATCCAAACTGTCTTAGAGAAGCACGTGAATCTGTCGACTTGCCGGCAATCCAAACGGCCCTCCTAAATCTCTTGGAGAAGCGGCACTGGAACATTGATCATCGCCCAAACACAGCTCCCTGCAACCATTTCAATCTTGCACGACAATTAGATTTATTTGCTTGCACCACTAAATTCAGATGTTTGTTTCAAGTATCACTTGTATTCATTAAACAACATAATAAATAGATACACAATGCCGGCACGGAGCACCAGAGGAACAGTAGACTCCATAGTAGAAAATTTGCTTGCCTAATGAGAGTGTATCTGGTCTTTATCCAGAGTTATCTGCTCTTTTGCCCTTGTCGTGACTTCGTTAAATTATGAAATAAAACAGACATAAATGTAGCTCGTTGACACATTTTTTAGACCTTAGCAAAAAAAAATCTTATTTGTATCTTTTAAAATAACTGAAAAGAAAATCACACATTTATATTGACTTGAAACTTATGTATGTAATTTTTGTGTCAAGTAATATAACCGATTTGCTAAGTATTTTCAAATGTGATTATGATAGAACTTAACATACAAAACTTACGCTACTTTTCCTATTTGATAGGTGAGTTTTATAGGAGGGTCCCTGGTGTGGCATAAATTTGACATATGTTCCCAGGCTCTCCTTCGTGAATCGCAACTTGATCAAAGTTTGTGACCTTGAGAACATGCGTTATGAAAATCCTCTGTAGCATCCTTGTGCCCTCTCCTTGTACTTGTACATTGCTAGGTGAAAATATCACGCTCCTCGATCGTTATATGGGCATGAGTATGGAGGCGCTCTGCCTGGCCAAACCAGCCCATTATATATATCCATGTACAATGTTGGGTGAAAAATTCCTCCTCCCCGTTGTATATAGAATATCTACGAACCAAAGCTAACTCAGGTCATTGTTTCAAGGGGAGTATAACCAGTCTTTCTTCTCTAGAGCTGCATGTACACGCTAGGTTCCCCACAAGACTAAGCAAGGGTAGCTCAGAGAGATAACTATAGCATCACGTATCGCATTTGATCTACTATTACTGTTAAGAATCGGAGACATTGGGAAGACACGTTGATGCTGCATGAGCTAATGGAGCTGAACAAGCAAGAGTTGCAGTGCCACATCCGTTAAACCGGTGTAATGCCCGATCATGTCGCTTGATCAACCGACTAGTCTAAATTCCTGGCATCCAACTGGTCAGAAGTAAGATGTCCTCTGACCGGAAGCTCCAAGAAGGGGTCATGCGATCAGGTACGGTGTTGCTGTGCAAAGTGGACGGCCAACCGCGCACTCCCTCGACAAGAGATCTTAGTCAAGAGTTCGGATGGCACCCGCCGGGTTCGGGTGCGGGTTTGGCACCCCCATACCCGCACCCGTCCCTTCTCCCCGCCCCCGCCACCCGCCCCTACTACAATAGTACTCTCTAAAGTTGGAGATTGCTTGTGTAATGAGATTGTATCTGTTCTTGTCCAGAGTTCCTCGCTCTTAAATCATGAAATAAATAGATAACAATATAGCTTTCATTGGACATATTTCCTAGACCTTAGCAAAAAATAATATTTGTGATGTTTGAAAAAGAAAATCAAGTACATATTCACTGATACTTATCTATGCATTTTTTGTGTCAAGTAATATAACCATTCTAAGTTTTTGAAAAAGTGATTACGCTACAACTTAACTTCCATAACTTAAGCTAATTTTTAGGTCAGTTTGATATGAGTGTCCCAGTGGGCCATAAATTTGATATGGGTTTTAAAGGATCTACTTCGTTCCCGGTTGTGACCTTGAGAATATGCGTTATGAAAATCAGCTGTAGCACCCTCGTGCCCTCTCCTTGTACATGTACATTGCTATGTGAAAATATCACGCTCCTCGTTATATGGGCATGAGTATGGAGGTGCTCTCTGCCTGGCCAGACCAGCCCATTATATATATCCATGTACAATGTTAGGTGAAAAATTGCTCCTCCCCGTTGTATATACCTATGCACCCAAAGCCAACTTCAGTCATTGTTTCAGGGGAGCATAACCATAACCAGTCTTTCTTCTCTAGAGCTGCATGTAGACGCTAGGTTCCCTACAAGACTGGGCAAGGGCAGCACTTGGAGAGCTAGCTCAGAGAGATAACTATAGCATCACTTATCGCACTTGATCTGCTATTGGTATTAAGAATCAGAGACATTAGGAAGAGACGTTGATGTGGCAGGAGCTAATGGAGCTGAATGAGCAGACGTTGAAGTGCCACATCCGTTAAACCGGTGTAGTGCCCGATCATGTCGCTTGATCGACCGACTGGTCTGATTTCCAGGCATCCAACTTGTCAGCAGTAAGATGTCCTCTGACAGGAAGCTCCAAGAAGGTTCACGCGATCAGGTACTCGGTCAAGACAAGAGAACTTGGTCAAGACCAGTCTGACCAGAGTGACTTTGGCTAATCTCTGCTGCTTGTATAAACTTGTAATAAACTTTTTGTATAGGTAGGCACTTATCTACTTTTTGTAGCTTTTGAACCCAGGTGACATGTGATTTTGAGCCCAGGTGTAGGTTCGAAATATATATGAAGGACATGCTATCATAGATTTTACAGATTATTACCCTGTAATCGCAAAAATTGCTACTGCTACCACGACTATCTTATCCACAAGGTTGTGATGTGACATAATAATTGGCAATCACCTAAAATAGGCAAGATTTGTACAGGCCAAGATTAACTAAAGAGAATCTAGACTGCTTCCAGATTACTGGATCATGCAGGTTGTACGAGCGCTAACATTTCAAAAGTTAGCTTCGGTAGTCTTCTTTGTTTAGTAGAGCTGCATGTAGATTCTTGGTTCCCCAACGAAACTAGGCAAGGGCAGAACTACGGTTGACAGGGAGCACGACATCGATCTGGGCAATTTGGGCATGGAGGTTGTGGACCTGGCGAGCCTTGAGGCCCAGTTCACGGACGACGAAATCTGGGCCTCCATCCAGGCCATGCCGGCCAACAAGTCTCCAGGGCCGGACGGCTTCCCGTGGGAATTCTATAGAGCTTGCTGGGAGGTGATAAGGGTGGATATCTGCAATGCGTTGCGGGACATCTTTGTGGGAAGGGATCAAGGCTTTGAGCTGTTAAATGGGGCGCTGATCACTCTGTTGCCAAATGTCAGGGGCTCTTCTACACCAGCACCACAGCAGAGCAACATGAGCCTCTCATCTGGCCCACGGAGGCCCACTCGACTGGTCCAGCCCAATCGCAAATATCTGGGCGACGACTGGGCAACGTGATGATGCAACCGCATCACCTACAAGAGACTCCAGCACGGCAACGTCTTCCTCATCCTTGGGATCACGAACCCGGAACCGGCGGCGGCGGAGACTTGTTCTCCTGTAATAGGCATAGCTACTCTTACCAATTCCTGTATCGGATCATCTTGTACCCGAATCTACACTACAATTCCTATGCCATCACGATAAATACTATCGATACCCTAACATCTGGTATCAGCAGCCACACGATTCCCCACCCTTCCGTCCACAATTCCGGAAACCCGGCGTCACGCGGCCGATCGCCGGCGACTCCTCGACACCATGGATCCAGCTCTGCGCGAACTCCTGGACGGTATCTCGCGATCGATTCAAACGCTCCAGGAAGGCAACAACACCATGATCTCCAAGCAGGACTCCCTCGAACAGAAGATCTCGTCGCAGTCGACGCAACTGGCCGATCTCTGTGGCTGGAAACCGGATTTGGAGGCACGCTTCGCGAAACTCCAGGCCACGGTTGCAGATCTGCAGCGCGCACCTCCTCACGCGGTTGCGAGTGGATCGGGGTGGCTCATCTCGCCTTCGCGCCCAACGGGGCGATCCACGGGCCTGCTGGCCACGGCGTCGACCAGTTACACGGGGTCTGCCGGTGGTGAACAACCTGTCACCATCGGCACCTCCGGCCAATGGTACGTTCTCACTCCAAACCCCGCTGGCAAATTCAGATACCCAAGTAGTTTCTAGCCAAATCATGTCAGGGTTAGGAGCCAACGCACCTAATTTTCCGTTTCCTTCGTTCACCGGAGATAATCCCAACCTCTGGATCACCTTAGCTGAGCAATACTTCCAAATGTTCAACATACATGAATCCTATTGGGTTCCCATGTCCATTCTACATTTTTCTGGTGCGGCTGGCATTTGGCTTCAATCTGTTAGGAAGAAGATAGCTATACTTGATTGGATCTCATTCACTTCATTACTCTATACTCGTTTCGGCAGAGATAGACACCAGCTTCTTATTAGGCAATTATACTCCATTGAACAAACACATTCTGTAGCAGATTACATAGAGCGTTTCGATATACTTATGAATCATTTGGTATCATACTCCGATACTACTCACCCATATTATTTGTTGACTCGTTTTGTCCAGGGCCTACGGGCGGATATTCGAGCTGTGGTGATGGTGCAAAGGCCAACTGATTTGGACACAGCTTGTTCACTGGCTTTACTCCAGGAGGAAGTTTCAGAAGGGGAAGGTGCTTCACCACCTCGTCCAATGGAGCATCGTTATATCAGAGTCCCTGTAAAACCAGCATCCTCCCAATATCAGTCTGCTCCAGCTACACTTTCCAGTCGAGCATCGGATAATAGAGGAATTGAGCAGCTCGTAATGCAGCCCAAGATAAGATTCAACAATTGCGCGAGCACAGAAGGGCCAAGGGCCTCTGTTTCAAATGTGGAGAACGTTGGGGTAAAGAACACGTTTGCCCACCCACTGTTCAAATGCATGTAGTAGAGGAACTGTTGGCCCTCTTTACATCAGAAGAAGTTACTGGTTCGGACACTGCTTCTCCAACTTCATCAGAAAAGAGACAGTCTATTCCTTGTCTATTCATGCAATGAATGGACCCTCTGCTGACGCCTCAGGTGTGATCCAACTGCACGCCAATCTTGAGGGCCAGGAGATTCTCATTCTGGTTGATTCGGGCAGTTCCACGTCTTTCATTAACAGACAGTTAGCATATACACTTCATGGAGCTCAATGATACGTCTCAAACGTATCTATAATTTTTGATGTTCCATGTTATTATTATACCAATTGCTACATGTTTTACATACACTTCATACCATTATTATGCATTTTCTGGAACTAACCTATTAACAAGATGCCATAGTGCCACTTCCTGTTTTCTGCTGTTTTTTCGTTTCAGAAAAACTAGTCGGGAAATATTCTCGGAATTGGACGAAAATCAATGTACATCACTATTTTACCAGAAGACTCCATGGGCCAGAAGGACAAGTCCGGGGGAGGCCCATGGCCTCCACACCATGCCTGGGCGCGGCCAAGAAGGGGCTGGCGCCGAGGGGTGGTGTGGTTGACTCGGGTGCCTCCCGACGCTGCCCATTCGCCTATATATTGCCTTCGCCCCGAAAACCCTAAGAGGTTCGACGATTCTCCCAGATACGACTCCCAGCTCCGCCGCCATCCGAAACCCTAATTCGTTGGACAGAAGCTCTCTTCTGGCACACCCTGCCGGGACAGGGAAGTACCCCCGGAGCCATCTTCATCGCCGTTACTGCCTCCCATGATGAGGAGGGAGTAGTTCTCCATCGAGGCTGAAGGCTCTACTGGTAGCTATGTGGTTCATCTCTCTCTCCCATGGTGTGATCTTTATGTGATCATGAGCATTGTAATCTAGTTGAATTACTATAAATGTTTCCCCTTCATTGTTATAGTTATGCTACACTCAAGTGGTTTTATCATTATAATCTTCGGATGTCATGTGACAACACAATACCAAGGTAACAGTGTGGGTGGCGTGTATGGCTCCATTAATAAGATTAGAGGGATACTTATCATGAATATTCTTCTGTTGGATGGCACAATAAAATTGTGGTGTTTGTTACTATTTTAGGATGCTCATAGTGACAGCGTGGGGTCTTCTAGATGTGGAATATAGACTTTAAGGTGTGCTTTTGTACACCTACGCGATGGTCTTGGTGTTCTATGAAATTGTGGTGTTTGTTTACTCAGACTTTAAGGTGTGCTGTTATAGCCCTACGCAGTAGATTGGTATTTCTATCCAACGGGAGAATAGTTCAGAGTAGCGTAGTGAAGAGGAAGTATTTATGTGTTCGTTATATTACTATTGTTGAGAGTGTCCACTAGTGAAAGTATGATCCCTAGTCCTTGTTTGCAAGCATTGAAACACCGTTTACTCTCAGTTCTGCTGCATGTTTGCTCGCTGCCATTTTTACTACAGATTGCAATTACCACCTGTTATTATCTATATCACTTGTATTTTGATATCTCTTCACCGAACTAGTGCACCTATACATCTGACAAGTGTATTAGGTGTGTTGGGGACACAAGAGACTTCTTGTATCTTAATTGAAGGGTTGCTTGAGAGGGATATTGTCGTGTCTCGGGTGACGGACACCGGGAGTAGATGGTACCCCTTTTTAGGTTCGGCACGGGGCGCGAAGGAGGCTGGAAGACGCCTTACCCGGGAGCAAGGTCGCCAAGTTCTTCGTCGGTGGAAAAGAGCAAACAACAAGAAAGACACACGGAGTTACCCAGGTTCAGGCCGCCTGGAGGCTAAAAGCCCTACTCCTGCATGTCTGGATTGAGAGGTTCATCATGGTGTTGATGGGGGGATAATAACCCGGTAGGCCCATGAAGAGGGAAGCATGACCCGCCAGGCAGGAGGCCCGGCCAGGCCAGCTAACCATCAGCATGGGCCGGGTTATGTTGCTGGGCCAGAGGCTTTGGCGGTAACCCGGTTCAGGAAGGGAAGTTTCTAGAAGACCAGAGGCGGTTCGGACTTGGAGGACACGAAGGCTAGAAGAGCTAGAATAGGATTCCGAGTCTGGGTAGAGCCCGGGTTCGTATTGTAAAGTGCCAGGAGACCCGGTCGTCTATATAAACCGGTCCCTGAGCCCTAGTTGAGAGAACTTTACGATCCAAGCTTAGGCGAGAGAACCATCGAGAGAAACACCACAACCTTGTAACCTAGATCGAGATCCGGCTCTGTTGTCGTAGCCGGGTTATCGAGATCGAGATCAATAACAAGATAGCAGGAAGTAGGTCTTTATCTCCAATGGAGAGGCCGAACCTGGGTAAACCTTTGTCCCTGCAATGCTAAACAATCTCCCAGACGCTAGTGTCGCCTTGCCCATCAACTCAAGCTACCCCAAAGTAGCATCTGCCGTGTTATCTACCCCACGACAGTTGGCGCCGTCTGTGGGAACGCGTCCAAAGGTGTCACCATCATGGGAGAAGCAAAGCAAGGAGTAGAGAACTATGTTTTCGGCGAGATCACCCTCAATTCGCAAGGAGAGCCCATCGTTGATGATTTTGGCTGGGGGCCGGAATCAGATCTACTTGAATCAGGTGATGTTATTCCAATTGGCAAGTTTAACGTTTTTGTTGGTATGATTGCAACTAGATCTGCTAGTGATGGAGACTATGAATCTGTGTCAGGAGCTGCCACAATTGTTCAATCTGATGGAGAAGAATCAGTTGGTACGGCTGAAGATGAGCTGCCCCTGGACGTGCACGAGGAGAGATCGGGAAACCCGGCTCCATCCCGGGTGATGTGGTGGACTATGCAGATTCAGAATCGATCCTGCCCTTGTTCGAAGGCCGGTTCGGATATGGAGTAGAAGAAGAGGACGAAGAGGAGCAAGAGTCCGTTCCAAGCCCGGTTAGGAGGGTGGCGGTTTACACCGCTCCTTCGATCAACGCGGGGGCATCACCGTCAACGGTTGTGCCACCAGCTTTTACTCCGGGTCAGCAGCAGCAACAATTGCCACCAGTGTTGGAGCTGGCGGGTCAAAGGGTTGATGGAGACCCGGCTTCGGTATCAGAGGAAAGTGAAAACACGGCGCGTTACAGGAATAGCTTCGGTTTTCTCAATAACCGAGCTCAGGGTGAGGAAAGAAACAATGCAACTGGGGCCCGGGCCATGTTTAACAATGGCCTGGTCCTAGATCCAACAGCACTTACGAGGATTGTTACTCCAGAAACGCGCAGCAGAGCTATAGAATTGGATACAGCACGCCGGGCCTTGGAGCAGGTGCGCAGAGACACAATGGCAGAAAAAGAAGATATGGAGTTAGGCGAAAGCAATTAGAGGATGAGGAAAATCGTCTCAATGAGATGACCAGGGCACACCGGAGGAGGCACCAGAGCCGGCTGGCCCTGGAGAAAACGCCATAAATCCAGCAGTATTGTTTAGACCCCAGAAGATCAACCAGTTGGTGTAACCCAGGTGGCTCCAGTTGTTAGAGCAAATGTAGAACCAGACAGAGGAACAGGAGCAGCTGGGTTGCAGTTGCAGCGGCGCCGGGTCTTCTCGCTGGGGGAGCCAGGGGAAATCCGGGTCTGCCGCCCAGGACACCAAGGTTTCATACGCCGGCGGGTCACTATTCCAATCCAGCAGATAACGTATATGCCGCAACTTTGGCACTGATCGTATTCCATTAGGAGACTCGCCAGCAGAGGTTGAAGCTCGGCGTGCCATTGACATGTTACGCACTGCGGTTGCTCAGCAAGTTCAGTATTCAAAAGAGAAAAGCGCGCTTCACTACAACATATCGTAGCAAGAGTCGCCATGGGGGAAACCCGCCATTGGCCGGGTTTGCCGCGGCACAGCAGCAAAACCCGCCCCAGCAGAACCAAACCAGAATAATCAGCAGTATCAACCCGCCCCTGCAATTTCTGTGGCTCAGCAGATAGTCAATAGATCGCGGCAGGAAGAAGTGCAGCTAATGCAAACCCGGCAGTACCTGCAGCTGGAGCACCACAAGGAGGACCGGGTCCCGTGCCAGCAGCATCTGCAAGCTCGCCGGGTAACATTAATCTTTTAGCAAGTTCTTCCACTTTGGCGGGTCCCAAGTGTCTTTCAGATGCCATTAGAGCAGAGCCTTTCCCTGAGAAGTTCAAGGAGCCAAGCAAGATTGCCAATTATGAGCCGAGCACAGACCCGGCGAGTTGGTTGAGCAGCTATGAGATGGCGATGTGTATACGCAATGCCACAGAGAACGTTTGTGCAAAGTATATGTATTTGATGATGAGTGATGGTGCAGCAAAGTTGTGGTTCAAGAATCTGCCAGAGAAATCTATCAATTCTTGGGATGAGTTGAAAACAATTTTCATCAAGCACTTTCAGGGCACGTGCAAGCGTTTATTTTCCATTGAAGATCTTGATCGTTGCGTACAGAGGAAGGGCGAGTCAGCTCGTCACTGGATGGGCCGGGTCACGGAGATCCTGCACTCTTCATCAGGTATCGAGCCCAAGGATGCAATTTCATCGATGGAGAAAACTTGCAAGTACGCTCCCTTGGTCCAGAAGCTGGGTCGCATGAAGGAAGGACACCGGGTTAAGCCCGTTACTATGGCAGAGTTGATGGATGCGTGCAACAGACACGCAGCCACGGACAAAACCCAGGATGATAGTGAGGAAGAAAAAGGGAAAGGTGCTGCGAACAATGGAGGAAAGAACAATGGCCCGGGAAACAATAACAACAGCAATCAGAACCAGCACAAGCGTGGGCATCAGGAAGGAAACTCAGAGCTAGTTGCAAATGCAAATGCCGGGTTTCAGAGGCAAAGGATGGATGGGAATTATCAGGAAAACAGAGGTTATCAGGAAAACAGAGGTTATCAGGGAAATAATGGGAGTTACGGTGGTGGAAATAGTTATCAAGGAACACGCCCAATGAGCACTGAAGAGGCCTTCAGGATGCCGTGTCCTCGTCATAGCAAGAACGGCAGACCGCCAATCATTCATTGGCCCAGTGTGTAGATTTGAACAGGTGGAAAAACAATGAGATTCAGAGAGCTCTGCAAGGAGCAAACAGGAGTGGAGGACCCGGCCCGAGTGCTAACCCGGCTGCGGGACCTCTAACTGGAGCAAACGCGGTACCAACTGGAAATACAGGACCCGGCCAAAATACAGGTAATCAGGGTGGATTCTCGAACCAGCCGAGGCAACTTGGCCAATATCATATATATACCAGTGGCACGACCAAGAGAGAGAAAGATAGTCAAAAGGGCAGTTAATTCAGTGGCTGTAGGGGTACCAAGGTATTTGAGATGGTCAGAGCATACTATTACTTGGAGCAGAGCAGATCACCCGGATGTGGTGGAGCACCCGGGTCTGCTTGCGTTAGTTGTGGCTCCTCAAGTTCATGGCTTTGAGTTAAAGAAGGTTTTGATGGACGGTGGCAGTAGCATTAATATCTTGTACTGGGAAACATTTATGCGTATGGGTCTGAAGGAGTCACAGTTGCAGAAAACGTCAACAATATTTCATGGTATAGTTCCTGGGAAGTCTGCTACACCTGAGGGAAAAATTTCATTAGAGGTTGCTTTTGGCGAGTCTATCCATAACTTCAGATCAGAGTGGCTCACCTTTGAGGTGGTGAAATTTCCAAGTCCTTATCATGCGTTGTTTGGAAGGCCGGCTTTGCCAAGTTCATGGCGAGGCCGTGTTATGTATACTTGCAGTTGAAGATGCCGGGTCCCAAGGGGATCATCACTGTTCATGGTAACAGAGAAATTGCAGCAGAATGTGACGAGGGAGATGCAGCCCTGGCAGAGCGAACTTGTGCTAGAGAGGAGTTGAAAGCTTACAGGTCTAATCTTGACCCGCAGGACAACAAGCGCTCAAAAAACCAACAACAGAAGATGACAGGGCAAAGTTTAAAGCAGCAAAGGATACTAAGATGGTGGATTTTGTGCCTGGGGATTCCTCCAAGCAGTTCGCCATAGGGACCAGCCTAACTGATAAATAGGAAAGCGCGCTCATCGAGTTCATCCGTGAGAATCGGGATGTTTTTGCGTGGACACCTAGTGACATGCCAGGCATTCCGACTGAACTCGCTGAGCACCGTTTACATGTTGATCCAAAGGCAAGGCCGGTGAAACAAGGTTTGAGAAAAATGAACGCAGAGAGAAGAAAAGCTATAGGAGAGGAGATAGCCCGGTTATTGGAAGCCGGCTTTATCATGGAGGTTTTCCACCCAGAGTGGTTGGCTAACCCGGTTTTGGTTCTGAAGAAAAATAATGAGTGGAGGATGTGTATTGATTTTACAAGTCTCAACAAGCATTGTCCAAAAGACCCGTTCGCACTGCCGCGCATCGACCAAATTGTTGACGCAGGCAGGCAGCGAGCTCTTGTGTTTTCTGGACGCATATTCAGGTTATCATCAGATCAAGCTTAACAGGCAGGATTGGGAAAAGACATCGTTCATCACCCCTTTGGTGCTTTTTGTTACAAACCATGACTTTTGGGTTGAAGAACGCAGGAGCAACTTATCAGAGGTGCATTCAAAATTGTTTTCATGATCAGATTGGGCGCAATGTGCATGCTTATGTGGATGATGTGGTGATCAAGTCAGAAAAAGCCGGGTCATTTATCAGTGACCTTACAGAAACATTCAAAAATTTGAGGAAGTACAAGATGAAGCTCAATCCTACAAAGTGCGTGTTTGGAGTTCCAGCGGGAAAATTGCTCGGTTTCATTGTGTCAGAGCGTGGAATTGAGGCAAACCCGGAAAAAATCAGAGCCATCCAAGTTTGAAAAAACCTGAGGAATTGGCAGATGTTCAGAAGTTGACAGGATGTGTGGCTGCGCTAAGCCGGTTTATATCCCGGCTCGGAGAAAAAGCAATACCTTTGTACAAGTTACTCAAGAAAACAGACAATTTTGTGTGGAATCAGGAAGCAGACGAGGCATTTGAAGCTCTGAAGAAACAATTATCAAAAGCGCCAGTTCTGGCGGCCCCGGGTCCCAAGGAACCCATGCTGTTATACGTCGCTGCCGGGCCTCAGCTGTGAGTGCTGTGGTGGTGGTCGAGCGTAAGGAGGAAGGCAAGGAAAACCCGGTTCAGAGGCCGGTTATTATGTTAGTGAGGTGTTATCAGAAGCAAAGCAGCGCTATCCGCATTGGCAGAAGCTAGTATTTGGTGTTTTCATGGCAAGTAGAAAGTTGAAACCATATTTTCAGGAGCATCCAATCACAGTGGTGAGTTCAATACCCTTAGCAGATATTATCAGGAATTCAGAAGCTACAGGAAGAATTGCCAAGTGGGCAATAGAGATGGGGCCTTACCACATTGACTATGTGCCTCGTACAGCTATCAAATCGCAGGCATTGGCGGATTTTCTTAATGATTGGACACAGTTGAGTGCACCACCTCTTGCGCCGGGTCTCAAACCTTGGGTTATGCACTTTGACGGGTCTAAGCAAGCACAAGGTTCAGGAGCTGGAGTTGTGTTAACTTCTCCCAAGGGTGATAAGCTGAGCTATGTTTTGCAAATTCACTTTGATTGCTCTAACAATGTGGCAGAATATGAGGCTTGTTACATGGTTTGCGTATGGCAAAGGAGATGAGCATCAAGCATATTAATTGTTATGGGGATTCAGATCTTGTGGCACAGCAAGTTTCAGGAACATGGGATAGAAAAGATGCGACAATGGCGGCTTACAGGAGAGAGGTGGACAGGGTAGCCGGGTTTTTCTCAGGCTATCAGGTGGATCATATTGACCGCAGGAAAAATGATGCTGCAGATGCTTTGTCAAGACTCGGCTCACGCAGAGAGCCGGTTCCACCTAACGTTTTCTTGGACGAGCTATGGACTCCATCAGTCAAGCCTCAGGGCGTAGAGGAACTGGCGGGTCAGGAAGACCCGGATTCGCAATTGGTAGCAGCAACTCATGAAATTCCAGAGTGGACAGAACCTTATTTGGCGTATCTTTTGCGTGGAGAGCTGCCAGAGCAGGAAGTTATATCCCGGCAAATTGTGCGCCGGGCTAAGGCCTACGTAGTTATTGATGGCGAGTTATATAAGAGAAGTGTTTCTGGAGTATTTCAGAGATGTGTGTCTGGAAAGGAGGCCGGCAAATTTTGAAAGAGATTCATGAGGGAGATTGTGGTCATCATGCTTCAACAAGGTCTTTAGTAGCAAAAGCTTTCAGACACGGCTTCTTCTGGCTCACAGCTCAGGCAGATGCAGAGCGCTTGGTGAGTAGATGTGATGGTTGCCAAAGATATGCAAGGCAAATTCATGTGCCGGCTCAGGAGTTGCGAACAATACCCTTGACTTGGCCCTTTGCAGTTTGGGGGCTTGATATGGTGGGTCCTTTTAGCATGTCTCCTTGCAAGAAAACCCACCTCTTGGTTGCCATTGATAAGTTTACAAAGTGGGTTGAGGTGATGCCTGTTACTAATTGTGAAGCAGCTACAGCAGTCAAGTTTTTGAAGCAGATCATACACAGGTTTGGGTATCCTCATAGTATCATCACAGATAATGGTACTAACATGTCCCTTGGTGAGATGGCAAAGTTTTGTGGAAATCAGGGTATACGTTTAGATGTTGCTTCAGTTGCTCATCCACAGGCCAATGGACAAGTAGAACGAGCAAATCAGGAGTTGCTTCGAGGTTTGAAACCACGTCTCCGGGTCCCGTGTCTCAGAGCTGCTGGAGCGTGGGTTGAGGAGTTGCCATCAGTAGTTTGGGGAATCAACACAACACCAAACAGATCCACAAAGATGACCCCTTTCTTTATGGTGTATGGGGCAGAGGCAGTTTTGCCAAGTGATATAATTCATGACTCGCCTCGCGTGGCGGCTTATGTTGAAACAGAAAATGAGCAGACCCGGCAGGATTCTGTGGACCTGCTTGAGGAGAATAGAGAACAAGCACTGGAGAGATCAGCAGTATATCAGCAAGATTTGAGGCGGTATCATAGTCGCCGGGTTAAAACTCGCACTTTCCAGGAGGGAGATTTAGTGCTGCGATGGGTGCAATCCAGAGAAGGGATGCACAAGTTATCTCCCCCTTGGGAAGGGCCCTTCATCATAAGCAAGAAATTGAACAATGGTTCATATTATTTGGTGGATGCAAGAGAAAAGTCCGAGTCTGTAATGACACATCGCACTCTACCTTTTCATTGGAAGAGCGTGAGAGGCCATGGAACATTGCGCAGCTGCGCCCGTATATACTTAGCATGAGAAAGAGATATGAGATGTAAAACACGATGTAACAGGCAGCAGGTTTCAGACGCGCTCTTTTCCTTACCAGGGTACCTAAGGGGACTGGAAGGTTTTTAATGAGGCGGCTTGCTGACCTAACCTTTTCTATCAATAAAGTGAAGGTTGAACAGAAATTTGTGTTCTTTCAGTTTCTTTTTTAATGTTTGATAGTAGTGTTGCATAGTTCTATGTTAAGTTTGGTTTGGGGGCTTGTCCTTGGGGGCTCGTCCCAAGACTCAGCTTTTTACGGTTGTCCGGGTCTCGATGTTTTGTGACCCGGCTGTGCAGTTTTAGCTACAGTATCCATAACTTTGGATTCAGAAGTATGAAGGTGAAGTTTACATTTTAGTTGTTTATGTTTTTGTCATAGAACAAGTGCATAGTTATCTTTGAGGACGCCCAGAGAGCGTGTCCCACCAGTATGAGGATCAATGGGGTAATGTTGCATAGTTAAGCCATTACTTTATAAACATTGATCCAGGTCTTGGGGGCTCTTACTACAATAGTTTGCAGCTGCAATCCCAAGACCCGGCTTTACGCCACTAGTTTATTCTTGGTTATCTTGCTGTTGAGCTGATGTGACTCGCAACTTTATGGCCTGATTGCTCACCTGGAAATTCAATCAACCATGAAGCCCATTGGGACTTGGTTCGACCCTGTTTTTCTCAGAGAAGTAGCGACAGGGTATCCATGCGAAAGCCGGCTCACAGTTAAAGAAATCAAAAGGGTCATCAAAACCACAGAAGAGGCATAATTCATAGCAAAAGTTTGAGAGTAGCATAAAAAGTTTCATCAGGTGCATAGGCGCACCATCACAGGCATAGTGCAGACAGTGCAAAAGTTATTACAATAAGCGCCCGAAGGGCCGAATAAAGATTGTTTTCTTGCAGAGATAACAGCATCTGCGTAAGTTTTCAAGCTTTGGCTTCAGGAGCCGGGTCACGGGAGGAGAGCCGGTTGGTTGTTCTTCGACGGTCTTTGCCGGGTCTTCTTCTTCGGCGGCCGCCGGGTTAGCCTCTGGCTCCTTGGTCTCGTCGGTTTCTTTGGCCTTGGTCTTGCGCCGGGTGACTTTTCGAAGTGGCTGGAAGAAGTTTTCATCATCTTCTTCAGCTATCGCCCATGACGGAGGAGGAATAACTGGCGTAGAGGAGCTGGGAGCAGTGGAGGTACCAGGAGCATTTTTGCCGGGTCAATGGAATCCTTATAGCTTTGGAGGAGATCGACGCGTTGTGGCTCGTCATCCATGATCTCTTCATCATTCTCAGTGTATCCAAGTGGCAAAGTGGTGAGCTTCATCTTGTTGGTTTCATCCAGCTGCTTCTGCAGGGTCTCCTGTTGCTCCTGGAAGTTCTCCTCGTTCTCCTGCATGTCCTTCTTCAGATCAGAGTTTTCTTGCGTCAGAGCAGTAATCTTTTCTTCAAGGCCTGGAGTTGAGCTGAGTGATCAGCCCGGGTCTCAGATTCAGTTTTGGCAGCGTCAGTGAGCCGGGTGATCTCAGCTTGGGCCTTGGCATGGTCTTCCTGTTAAGATGCAAAAAGTTATGTTAGTCCCAGGTCGCCGCAGGCGTGCAACCCGGCACTTGGGGGCTACATGCGCAAAAAGTCTAAAAATTTCCTTGCTGTCAGTCCCAGGTAGCTGTGGACAGCTAACCCGGTACTTGGGGGCTGCTCAGTTTGAAGTTCAATTGTTCAACGTAATAAAGAAGTCCCAGGTTGCTGCAGGCGCACAACCCGACACTTGGGGGCTACAGCGTTCAAAGTTTCGATGTGAAACTGGGCAAGTTTTAAATGATGGCAGTTTTTTAGTCCCAGGTTGCTGTAAACAGACAACCCGGCACTTGGGGGCTACAGGTTTGAAGTTTTTACCTAAGGAATGTATATTGCAAGCACCAAGCTCATCACAAGTGATGAACTTAGAGCTTGGGGGCTACTTAGGGTATAGTTATGCAAGAAAATATACAGGCAAGAAGTTAAAAGAGGTACCTGATATCGTTTTTTGGATTAGGGCGACCAGTTCTGTCTCCAGGGTCTTGTGTTGAGCTAGGCGAGAAAAATATTCATCGCAAAGTGCTGGAACGAACATGGCGTCCAGAGCCGGTGAATTTGAGGAAGAAGCCGGGTTCTTGTCCTTGGCAGGAGTTGTCGGGTCAGCATCTGGGGCTGGCACCTTGGCAAGAGTCTCAGGAGCACTTTGTACTGGAACGTGCCGGGTCCCAGTAACCTGCACTTCATCTTCTTTAGTCCCAGAGCCTAACCCGGGCGAGTGAGCAGCTGGGGAGGATTCTGGCACCGGGTCAACAGTATTTTTTGGAGAAGCCGCGGGGGTTGCTTGCTCCCTTGGCTCGTCTTTGTCCTCCGGTTCTTCAATATGTGCCTCCATAGGAGAAGGCTCTGTGGTTGCTGGAGGAGGAGACGCCGCGGGAGGAGATTCCGGGTCTTCATCCATAAAAGCTCGGGCACTGGAACAAGATAGTGTCTTAGTTAAACAAGAATAGGACAGTAAAGTATTGAGGTATGGAAAAGATGTGTGAAGTATTTCTAACCCGGCGTTGATCTGGAAATCCTCGGGTGTGCTAACACCATCCGAGGAAGAATCTGACAAACGAGATGGTTTAGGAACCCGGATCTTGCTAGCTAAAGGGAACTGTTTGCTGGGCGTCTTCTGGATGGATTTGGCCCAGCTTGTTAAAGAGCGTTGAGGGATACCTGGGCTCAGGGAAGCTTGGCTTGTAGAAGACCGGGTTCGGCGTCTCTTGTTCGCCTCAGCCTCCTTCTCAGCCTCCTTTTCCTGTGATTGTGCTTAAGTTTGAGATGAGTTCATCATGAAGATTGAGAAAAGAGAATGTGGTACCTTGGCAATGGTGGCCCGGGTCCTCTTCTGAGTAGGAGCTGCAGTAGCTTGGGCACCCGACGCTACGTCGGAAGCCGGGTCAGTGGGGCCTGGAATAAAATTTGCCGGGTTATCAGTAGAGGTGTCCTTGTTGGGGATTTCGTTGTTAATCAACTGGAGGAAGAGCCGGCCTACGGAGTCTAGCTCACCTTCTTCTTCTTCGTCGTCTTCGCTTTCTGTGTCCTCCCCATCAGGAGAGGATGTAGGGGTAAAATCCACGCTCCACCACTTGGAGTCCTGAGAAAAGCAGTCATAATAAATAACAGTCTATGGATGAGTTTACCGGGTTAAGATAAGTACAATTGAGTGAGTTTTGGCTTTACCGTGGGGGGTTTGTTCTTGGCACTAAATGGGGCGAGCCCGTTCAGTGCAATGGCATCTTTCTTTTCGCCAAGTAGTCTCTTGGTATTCTTCACGAGCTGATCATCAGTTAGCGTCATCTCAGAGTAACGCATATTATCTGTGGTTTCACCAGTGTACTGCAAACTAGCCGGGTCCTGATGCTGAGTGGCTAGATGAACCAACCGATCCAGCACTTGACCAGATCTGTGCCCTTGAGGCCATGGGCGAGCAAAGCTCTGGCCCGGCGAAGAGGGCTCGAGCTTGACCCGCTCGGCGTCATCGGCATAACTATTCATTTTGGCTTCATATGTTAAGCCCGAGTTCCGGAAAGCCGGGTAACGGGCGTCATCAGATTCTGGTGAAGTGTCATTGCAGTAAAAATATGTGTTTTGCCACCCCTTGGGATGGCTGGCTAGAAGAAGAGCCGGGAAATCGCATTCCCTTCGGCGCTGGATTGCAACTCCCCCATATGGGAGTACTTGGTCCTTGCGAGAAGGGTTGCAGTAGAAGAACTCGAGGAACAGCTCGAGGCTTGGAGCCATTTGCAGCTAATCTTCACAGAACACCACAAAGTTGCTGATGTTCAACATGGAGTTGGGCGCGATGTCTTGAGGCCTAAGGCCGTAGTACTTCAAGACCCGGCGAAAAAACAGGGAACCCGGGGGGCGAAGGCCGCGCTGAACGTGGTCGAGGAAAACCACCACTTCACCTTCCTTGGGGCTTGGGCGGATTTCTTCTCCAGCAGCACGCCATTGAATCTCATCCTTCGGAGGGAGCTCGCCGCAGTTCACGTATTCTTGAAGCATTAAGTTGGTCACCGTGGACTTGGTCCAGTTGACCTGAGTAGCAGCGGGGGCGGCGGAGCCAGACGCACCGGCGTGGGTGCTGTGAGGCTTCTTTGCGGGCTTCTTCGCCGCACGGGGAGCTCCGGCCTTCGCTTTGTCCTTCACCATGGTTGAGGAGCTTCGAAGTTCTCTGAGCACAGCAATGGAGATAAGAAACCCTAGTTCTAGATGTAGATGCGTAGAGGAGGAAATGCGAAGCAAATCTGGACGAGATTCGAGGTGGAATCAAGTGCGGAGCACGGATATGTGGGATAAACGTACCTGTGGATCTTCTTGCAGGAGATTGGGAGGCTCGATTTGAGATTGGATCCGCGGCTGCTACAGTGTGTGCGCGAGGAAGAAGATGAGTTGAATGGGGAAAGTGACCGTGGTGTCTCTTGGTTTCCTATTTATAGGCACAGTGAAAACCCTAGGGGTGTTGTGGTAAAAAGTGAAGAGATAAGGATCTTTGACTAAAAGTCAACGACAAACGGAATGAGATAATTACGGAGTATTAAATGATAAGATCGCGATGAAGATGGATAAGGATGGAGTTATAGTTGGGCGATAATTTTCACTAAGTGTTGAAAGTGAAATCCGGGCATTGGAACCCGGCAAGAGATAACCGGGTTACGGCGTGAACCGCCAAAGAGACTGGCCAAGCAAAGTAGAAAAGAGACGTGTTCTAATATTAAATTTGTTATGTGTTATCTTATGTTTCAGGTGATTAACCCGGCTAGCCAGGATATCAGCTCTGCTCAAAGAAGCAATATTCAAGAATAAGAAGCAGAGCATGCCCACCTGGCAACCAAGTTAATCTGGGGGCTACTGATGGGGGGATAATAACCCGGTAGGCCCATGAAGAGGGAAGCATGACCCGCCAGGCAGGAGGCCCGGCCAGGCCAGCTAACTATCAGCATGGGCCAGGCAGGAGGCCCGGTCATGGCGGTAACCCGGTTCAGGAAGGGAAGTTTCTAGAAGACCAGAGGCGGTTCAGGACTTGGAAGACACGAAGGCTAGAAGAGCTAGAATAGGACTCCGAGTCTGGGTAGAGCCCGGGTTCGTATTGTAAAGTGCCAGGAGACCCGGTCGTCTATATAAACCGGTCCCTGAGCCCTAGTCAAGAGAGAACTTTTACGATCCAAGCTTAGGCGAGAGAACCATCGAGAGAAACACCACAACCTTGTAACCTAGATCGAGATCCGGCTCTGTTGTCGTAGCCGGGTTATCGAGATCGAGATCAATAACAAGATAGCAGGAAGTTGGTCTTTATCTCCAATGGAGAGGCCGAACCTGGGTAAACCTTTTGTCCCTGCAGTGCTAAACAATCTCCCAGACGCCAGTGTCGCCTTGCCCATCAACTCAAGCTACCCCAAAGTAGCATCTGCCGTGTTATCTACCCCACGACAGGTGTAGTGTACAAGGGTGTTCTGGGGTGAACCCGGCAGAGTTTCGGCCGGAGGTAGACGAAGAGCAGATCCTGCCCTGGGGAGATCACCTCTCTCTCTACCCTCCGAACCCTAGTCTAGTCTTCTGTTCTGTTCTTCTTTCGTCTTTTTTCGTCCCCCTTCGGTGCCATGGTCCTCCTTTTATAGGCTAAGGGATCCGACATGGGCACGCGAGGGGCGTGAAGGGTTTTGGCGGGAAAACCCCTCGGCGGTCTTTGGAGGAGACGTGGCGTCCTCTCCTCCAAGCTTTCTCTGGAGGGCGGCGTGATCGTCCGCCCTTGGAAAATGTGGGACGGACAAAGCCTGTCCGCCCCACCAACTACGCTCGTGGCAACGTCACCAGGGCGCGACCTTCATCTTGGCGCCCAAGTCTTCCACCAGCTTCCAGCGAGCTGGCGATCTTATCCTCTCGGCGGTACGGATGGAGGACCCGGGGGCGCGCCTGACCTCCTACCGGGCGCACGGACCCCCGGGTATCCCGCCTTGTTCTCCGGGCGAGGGGGTGACCCCGGAAGGTCGCCTGGTCCTTAGACGCAGAGCCTTTCTGTCGAACTTGTCGGGTATCCTTGGGGCAGATGGGCTAACCCATATGCTGTACTTGACTCCTTGCCTTGTCCATCTTCTTGGTGGGCCCCAGTGGAGGACCCACTTTGGCAGTATCAGGGGAACCCCATGTTCCACTGCTGCGACAGTAGCCCCCGGGCATGGTCCCGGCGGCTCTTGCTCCAGCTGCTGCCGGGGCTATGGCCAAAGAGTTGGCCAAAGTGGGTACCCGGCGCCTTGCCTGCTTTGCCTGAGGCTCGCCAGGGCGAAGTAGAGACGAGCCCCCAAGCTTCTCTTGGACATGGTCGCGGCGAACGTTGCGGTTCGCACGGACGGCCAATGTCTATCTTGAATCCAACAGGAGGGAGCGCTTGAAGCGGAAAGTTCCCTCGATCCCCGTGTCAGTCGGAGTAATGGGTCCGCGACGTGACGCGTGGGATGCCTTATGAGTCACGCCTCGCAGTACTGTGGCCGTTGCTTCCCCAAATCTTCCGAAATCCCCAAATCGCCGCCACCGGAATCTGACTCTTCTTCTTCGCCGGGCGCCGCCCTCCTCCTCCGGCCACCCGGACTTCACTTTGGAAAGCCCACTCCTCTGCCGCTCAAGGCGCCTATGCGCGAGAGGGGAGGAGTGCGGAAGGTGAAGCAAACCGTAGCAGAGAAAGCGGCGATTGAAGCCTCTCGCGCCGCCGCCGCACTTCCCCCGAAGAGGGTGATGCAGGCTGTGTTTTCTCCAAGCGCGTATGCTGATGAGAAGAAGGTGGATCCTGCTCGCCGCGCAGTAGCCTTGGAATTTCGTGGCGGTGAAGAAGTGGGAATCCGTCCCGAAGAAGGTCTTCGGAGAGAAAGTGAAGTGGTCACCTTCCACAAATATTCGGTGATGGGACTATTGCCCCCCTTTTCGTCGTTTTTCCTCGCCATCCTGGAGGCGTTCGGACTGCATATGCTTCATTTGCGTCCGAATGCGGTGTTGATTCTGGCCTCCTTTGCTTATGTGTGCGAGGCATTCATTGGGGTAATGCCCTCGGTGGCCTTGTTCCGTTACTTCCTTGTTCCCCACCTGGGAAGGTCGAAGTGGATAGCCGGCAGGGTTACCTTTCGCCTCAGGAAGTCGTCGGCGCACCAATACCCAGCAGTGAAGATTAACCCGGACTGGGGAGAGTGGAGGCACAATTGGTACTTCATTTCAGTGGGAGGCTTCAATCCCCACCTCCTGACGCCAACCTTCCCTGCCGAGCGTCTGGCCAACTCCAAAGATAGAAGCTCCCAAGGTCCGGTTCTTGTCCCAATCATTGAAAGACTAGCCGAGCTCCGCAACCAAAGGCTGACATGCTCCGCCATTGTGGGTGACTTCATCCGAAGAGGAATCGCCCCGCTGCAGCACAGGTTACAGCCGCTGTGGAAGGTTCAGCCGAGGATTGGACTCCTCTTACAGTGGAGAGAATGGTCGAGCAATATGCTCTTTCAACTCCCGGGTGTTCCTTTTCATCTTTCGCCATAAGTGCTTCCCCTCTTTGAAGGTTCAGGTGCTGCGGTTGCCCGGACCCTCATGCCGGAATGTAACGCATTTGGGATTGCTGGCACCAAATTCCTGGATCCCCTTCCGGTTCCAGCGCAGAAGGTCGCACTGGGTCAAGGGTCTTCTATGGCTGCTGACTTGCTCGGCGGAGACGTTTCCCCGGAAGGTCCTGATCTGTCCGACAATGAAGCTGAGGAAGAACTTGCCCCGGACGAGCCTGCGGGGTGCACGGACCTTGCCTCTACCCGAGAGGCGAGGGAGGTTCAGACGAGGGTCGAGGGTGCAGCGGTGGAACTGCTCCCGGAGCAGTCAGCGCACCCAATCCCACTTGACGAGCCAGAGCCGGAAGTCTCCCTCCTCCGCTCCTAGCTGATGACGGCGCCGAGGGGAGCCTGTCGTTGCCGATCCCTTCCGATGCTTTAGAGAAAAGGAGCTGGAGCTCCCCGGAGCCAAGCGGACTCGAGGGTAAGTTAGAGTCCTTCTGACCCCGAGCGATGAATCTTTGCCTGACACTTCAATGACGTGACGCCTTGTTTTCCTCGTAGATCCCCGGAATTCGGAAGTTCCAGGAAATGCCGCCGGGTCGAAGATGATGTTGAAGCTGGAGAGACCGCAGAGAGTTCTGCCATGGTCGTGGAGGAGCCCCCGACTCCTGTCGATGCTCCGTCTTTGCAGCGTGGCATCCAGGAAAAGGGGGAGATGGCGGTGTGGACCCACCTTCCCCGAATTCGAGCGACGACTTCCCCGGCGGGACCGCCAGCGGGCTCCTCGTTGCTTCCGGGTATGTCCTCCCGAAGTTCTAGACATTGTCTTTTCGCGGCCGTGGCACGGCCCTTGAAGACTTACTTGCCGCTTGTTGACGTAGATCCTAAGGTGGCGGGTTCTCGCGGGAGCAGGCGCGGCGTGGAGCCCCCGGAATCCCGTCAAGAACGCAGGATTGAGACCGGTCAATCCTCGCGTGGAACCGTCGTGACGAAGCCCGCGGATACTTCTCTTCCCCCAAGGGGAGGTACAAGGGAAGCCGGCTTCTCGAGGGCGTTCCCTAGCGCTGGGGAGTTCCTCGCCTTTGCTCGCGCCGAGATTGAGAAGCGAACGGAGGCTGTTCCTGGTGACGGGGAAGACTCGCGTGCTCGAAAGGTGAGGCTAGCTGCAGACGAGGAGATGCTCAATGCCCGTGAGCTTAGAATAGCTCGCGAAGAGTGGGAGCTACAGCAGCGTCTTGGCGACTTCGAGGAGCAGGAACAAGCCCATTTCGAAGCCTTGGAACAGTTACAACTGAAAGCCTTCCAAGACGAGGTCCGCCTGGAACAAGGAATGGAGAACGCGGCAGGGTGGACCCGACAGGAAGTTGAGCTAGAGAACGCGGAGGCCTTGCGAGCCAAGGACAAGATTATCGATTCCCAAGACAGGCGTCTCAGGAGGCTGGCTAGAGATCTTGAGTACGAGCGAAAGCGTCTTCGGCAAGCGAAACAGTAATCCCAGAGAATCCATGACGAGAGGGATGATCTAAAGCGGCAGGTAAAATCCAGCGCCCACACCATAGCTGTGCAGCGGGAGGCCTTTGCTTGCGCTAGGGAAGACTAAGAAAAGGCGCTTGCTTGTCGTGCAGAACTGGAGAAGCAGATCCAGCGCCTGAAAGAGGCGGTGGCATTCAGGGACGAAGCCGCAGCTCGGGCGAGAGCTACCCGGAAGGCTGAGACTGAAGAGCTGGCTGCAGGCCGCGAGGCAATGGAAGCATCCAAGTCAGAGGCGCAAATTGCCTGAGATCAGCACGAGAAGAAGTCCATCCAGCTTAAGGCGGTTCAAGCCGAGCTGGCGGAGACTAAGGCGGCGCTGGAGAAGGAAAAACACCAGTTCCAGCTTCATCGGCGCGAGGATCACAACATCTTGCTCAAGATGTACACGTGGTCCTCGAAGATTGCGAAGGAGTTAACAGATCTGGGGGTGTCTTCTCCGCCCACCCTCAAGGCTGACCATTCTCGCACCTTTATGCACTATCCCGCATTCTTGGAGTACGTGGCGACGCTGATTAGGGGCGTCCGGGAGCGGGCAAGCAGAGCCCCTTGCCCGAAAGGAGAGCAGGAGATCCGGCAGGCCATCACCAGTGTAGTCGTGGCCCTCCACCAGCAGCACCCGCAGCTTTCGCTGCTGTCCGAGCTGGAAAGGCTGGGACCCGGGATGCCGACTCCCCCAAACGCTGCTTGTCAGGTGGACGAGATCCTGGGGCGCCTTTCTCGTGAGGATAACCCGTGAGCCTGCGAGGCCCTGCAAGGGACAGGACAATACCAAAGGCCGTGAACCAAGCTTTTGCAATTATATCGCCGAAAGGCTTATGAACTTTGTACTTTGAATGTAAATAACCTTTTTGTTGGAAATATGCCTAGAGGCAATCATATTGATGATGATATTTCCACATGTTTATGAATCTCTGACAAAAGAATAATTGTCATTCCGTCCCTTGAATAAACTATCATGATATTGGTTATTGAATACGTGATTCATTTGTGAAACCCATTATCTCTATGATATTATTCTAAATAGGTTCCTGGTCAACAATCATATGAGGGAGGCATATGATTTAGTGACTAGCACATGTATTGATGGATGATCATGTTTCACGGATCATTGACATGGAGATGTCGATCAATAATGTGGACTCATGCTACGAACATGGAGTTGGACTGACCCACCATGAGACACTGTGAGAATATCTGTTCTTTCATGTCATCAGCTGATCTCATACAATGTGTATGCTGATTCCTTAGACCTGAGATCTTCGCGTGAGCTTGGGATGCGTAAGGGCTTTACTTTGGGGCTATCCAACGCTACACCGTGAAAGGGTAGCCATAAAGGTAGCTTCGGTTTTGTCACGAAACATGCTGCAAGTCATGGTTGATCAAGATGGGATTTGCCCTCCGTCCAACGGAGAGATATATCTTGGCCACTCGAATGACCGGATCCAGAAAATGTATGGCCGTACTCTCGGTTAAGTGTTAACCGTGTTTCAGCGATTCCGCGTCATGGATATCGAGAAAGATGATCGAGCTATTACAAGGATGACAAGTTCTCACCTTGAGCTTAATCAATATCGTGAGGCAAAAGGAACAAGTGTACAATATTGTGGAAGGTTCGTCCGATATGATCTTTACGTGTATTTGGGAGTCGGCACGTCTTGCTAGAGGCCGCTACCGATTATTGGTCGAGCAGTGTACTCGCGCCATGTCCATCTATACGTGAACCTATAGGGTCACACACTTAAGGGGTATGGAACAGAGTTTGGATATGATCCATCTCTTATTGGGTTTATATTGCTAATGGGCCTCTAATATAGAAGCTCATTAAGAGGACTATATATAAGAGAGGAGTGGGCAGCAAAAGGCACGCCAGTGGAAACCCTAGCCGCCGCACTGTCTCCACCAGATCGCGCCATCGGAGCTAGCACGCCGACCGCGGTGTTCCATCCCTGTATGTGTGGATACCGTTAGAGGCGTCACACTTGGGGCGCTTGGACGATCCGTTCGTGGGATCCGCGAGGTGCTGTTCGTGGGATCGCAAGGAGAAGGAGTAGTACGACTACACGGCATCGGCGCGCTACATCGACAGTCTTCCGCTGCACTGCGCGTCGAGAGGTAATTCGTGCTCCGTGATCGATTACTTGCAGGGGTTCCTTGGGATAATCGCGGTAGAAATTTTGATTTGGGCTAGCGTAGCCTACCCCGATTCCCTACAGTGGTATCAGAGCCATCCTGTCTCGTTTTCGATTCGGAGCAGCGCATAAAGAGTTATGCGGCGGCGCGGCAAGGTGTTGTTCCGCGCCAGTAGATGCGATCTGCTATTTTGTGTCGGTTCCCGGTTTTGCGACTACCAGATGCGATCTGTTTAGGCTGCACTTGCGCGTGGAATTCGATGTGGTTTGCTGGCTTAATCAATAGGCTTGATAGCTGATTGGGAGCTTTGTGATCGAACTCGATTGGATCGGGATTTTTCACGTGTTCCGAGCCGGCGGCCAGGTGATCTGTATACGGTGGTTTTCCTCTGCTCCTATGGTGATACGAGTCCCGAGGAGGCGCCTATAAGTTGGTTCATGTTCGGCTTGATCAAACTGTCTGGCTAATTGGATTCGTATTGTACGTATACCTTTCGGCCGGACGCGATCGATTCTTTTTATACTGCAGTAGTTAATCCTGTATTGGCCTCAGTTTGGTGATAGCTATGAATCTGCTACTCCATGGATACGCATGTGATGCGTGAGTTTTAGGAGTTCCCAATTCGTCCATGCTGATGGTATGATTGATCAATGTTCCTAGCTATCACTACTAGATATGATCTATATGGTCATGCTTGTGTACCTTCAGATTTCTTTCTGATCATTGATCGATCTTCTTAAGTCTCATTGTTGCTCGTGGATTGTCCACTTAAAGTCAAGATCCATCTGATGGATCCACTGCCTTTTGCCAAGAGACTTCTGCACCTTCAACCAATTGAATCAGTATGGTGATACGTGATGATGGAAGGTGCCGCTTGATTCATAAGATGGATTAACTTGTGATGGTTGTACATGAGGCTTTTGGCAGTATGGTTTTCTGAACCTATCTGAGATAAAATTTGGAACCTTTGATCCATGTGATGGATCGATAGATCCTATGTGCTTTTTCGGCAGTATGGTTTTCTGAACCTATCTGAGATAAACTTTGGAACCTTTGATCCATGTGATGGATCGATGGATCCTTTGTGCATTGTGATGTTTATCTGGTCTTCCGGCCGGACGACGATACGTATACTGATACGTACTAGTGTAAGGCAGGAAGCAAATCAGGGTGTTGTGCATATGCCGTTCTATTCTGATATGAATTGCTCTTGGTTGCTCATACTAGTAGATGAGATCTACTTATATGTATATGCACTACTGATCGGCATAATCGGCTTCAAGCTGATGCACCATAGTTCCATACGATGGATTAATGGTATTTGTACTTCAATGTGCTCAGCTAGTCAGCCGTCCGTGCTCAGCCTTGGCATGTAGATGCTGAACTGATTCAATGGATGGATCAGGGGCTTTTTGGCATACAGATTATCATTGTTTCATACGATGGATCAATTGGTATTGGCGTACTGCTGATCATTTTCGTGTCCGAACTGACTTGTGTACAGAGGAAAAGTTGATAGCTTACTGGTTCATATGATGAACTGGAATTGCTCTCAGCAAACTGCGATCAGTTTTCACAAGCAGATAAGATCTGTGGTTTAAAATGAACACTCTCTAATCGTTTGACGACGAGTGTTTTGCTGACTTTGCTGAACTTCTATTCTCGGTTGATGTGATCAGCCGAGTGCGCATTTAGTTGGGTACTTGTTGATTGGATCAACTAGGTGTACCAACTTCTAAATGTCTTTGTCAGTATAGTTGGAAAAGGGGTTTTCCGGAAGTCAAGTAAAGGTTGCTCATGTATATGCTGGTTATAAAGTGTTATAACGTAGCAGTTAAATATGTAGATGCTTAATGATTAATTAGATTAATTGATAGTTCTTTTCGTACATTGGTCGGTGAATTTGTTCTCCCGAACTTGTGGGATTGGGTATGGTTGTCGAAATTTTGTTTTCGAGTGTAATTCCTGGAGCATCATATATGTTGTTATTTTACATTGTTATAGAATTTAGTTCTATGTGAAATTGTTTTGCGATTAATGATGTGAAGATGGTTGACTCAATTTATAATCTGTACATATGATGTACATTGAGTGCATACCACTATAAAGTGTTATGGTATGGTATTTGCGCTCGGATGCATATGATGTGTCGTGAAGAAGGCAAGCAGTGAAAAGATGTGGCAACAAAGGTCGTCATTGCAAAGGTGCACAAATTTACAGTTAATTTGATTATCCGCAATTTGTTGTTATACCTTTGCAAGTTCTATTTCTATTATTGTTTTGTTGCTTGCCATGCTTATTACATAATAGAGTAGATTCCCTCGCAAATATTAAGTTAAACATATGCCCTCCCAACCAAACCTTGCACCATCCCATGTCTTCTACATTTGATGGTGGGTCTATGACAGTAGGGTGCCATCATTTTTCGTTTACTAGATGGGTTTGTATCGGATACTTACACGCATAAGGGTTGGTTAACTTATCAAGGTAATCTTAACGGTTAAGCGCCTTGGGGCATAAAGGTTGGGCATTTTGACATAGAGATGTCACCCAACAACAAGACTCATATGATGATATGATTAGCAAGTGTTGCTTACCGATCTACCTTGTCTTCTAGCGGTGAAGCGTCCGGCTCACTAGTAGACTTGTTCGATGCGGATCTTGAATCACTAAAGGTCGTATGAGGGATATGGAATTTAGTGGGAGTATCTTTTATCAAATAGTTTAATGTAAGATACTTCTTCATAAACATACATCTCAGCTTTGCATGAGTATTACTGTTGTAGAATTATTTGTCATATGGCTACAATCCGTTTTATCGTTTTATGTGTGTTCGATTATTGTTGGAACTATTTTTTTTGGCTGATGCATATTTGGAGAATTGTTCTCAAGTAGAAAATATAATGGAATATGTTTAGGAGTGTACTTATTCATTTAGCTGTTTCTTAATGTTGCTCAAGAAATGCTTGTGAGGCATCAAACTTTCCTTGTTACTTGCGTTCTCTTAATTGCCGCAAACTACTCCGAGCTTTTGAAGCAAGATGAGAATTTGTACGTCTACAATATGATTGTTAGACTAAAAGGCATATATGAGAAATAAACAAAAACGAGATGTTTGACAACTTGGAGATATTGTTGATGCAAGATAGCGGAAGGAAAAATTGGTCGTTCTCCATGTAACTAAATTGTTTAGTTACATTGAGAATTTGGAAAATGTTTCCGTTTGTCAAGTGTTGACAATGTTTGATTCCCTCATTCATCTTGATTGTCAAATGATTGACGTGAATAAATGGTGGACCAAAGTGCATTAGATGCATGTGATAGATGAGTTGAGCATTAAGAATAGGCATTGATCATATGATGATTATGCCGAGACAAGTGCTTTAAAATGATAGGTTAGGACTAAAGCATGTTTTAGGATATGATCCTGAGCATGAGCTTGTGTCCAATGATCCGATCGCTGTTCTAACTCATGACGATGAGTGGCACTTAGTCATTCGCAGTTATTGAAGGAAAAAGGTGCATGAATTCCGAGGACTAGAAAGTGGCCAAGGGAAGTGTGACTTCATTGTCCGTGATGTTTGTTGTGAATATTCTCATTGTTGATCGTCTAACAATCTCTTTAGTATTTGGTACTTAATCGATTGCTTCGGGCAATGCGATGCTTGAGCTGGTTTTGACGAAAGGTTAAGCAGTGATCGAAGATGGTCTTCGTAATAGCAACGCGGCAATAGTTGCTGCATTGGCTCTTTATATGCTGCAATTGTTGCTATTGTCAAACCTGTGAATGGAACTAGATAAATGTTATTATGTTTCTACCCTCATCACATGAATAACTTATGTCGTTTGATAGAAGGTTATAAATTCTAAATAGAGAACAAAAGTTGTTCGATATTATGAATGATGTGTTGAGTGGGAGTACTCCATTGGCGAATGGACTACTCGTCTTAGTTTTGACAAAGTCGCATAGTTTCACAACGTTAGTTAAAAGTATTGCAAGATAATTTTTATTCTATAATTTGATTATAGACATATATATTTGAGCTATACACGGTTACCATGTGAAGCAATGTGGAATTGTTCCACTATTGCTATAGCCACCGAAGCATCCAAATGTTGGACCTTTCGGGTGGTATATATGATCAAACCTTGTAGGACATGGTTAGATCAATGGTAAACTTTTCTTGTCCGAACTTTTCTTTTCTGTTGCACGGAAGAATGAGTTGTTCTAGTGAAGAATTGGGTTCTGCTATTTGAGACCATATGAAAGACACCATATATGATATTGACCAGGAGGCGTCCTGAGTTGTCGTTTCGTGAGGTCATCATAGCGTTATGAAGAGGGCAAAATGTTTGTCGTTCTGAAATATCTTTCTAAGAGAAATTGTTTCTCTAATAGAATTAGTGGGAGCACGACGCGACTCAAATTTGTTTGAGATGCGCCTACCCAGAGAGCGCAGGTCATGTACTCGTCAGTAATGTGACTTGTACATGAAGAAGCGTGATGGACCCTAACTCAAGAAAATGGTTTTGAACCATTACACTCATAATAGATTATGCATGTCATTAAGGTTATGAACCTGGCTGACACAAGTAGTCGTGAAGTATTTTCTGCAGGTTCAAATTGTTGAACATAATGAAATCTTCTGGTCTATTGTGATGCAAATGTCTTTTGTGAGTGAACGTTATTGTTTGACATAGTCAAAATGTTTGACTTTGATAATGCAATAAGAAGTCTTGTTTCGCAACAAGATTAGTGGGAGTACACTCGTATTGATCATGCATGTGGAGACATGTAGATCGGGATAATATTCTAATAATTGAATCCTTATAATCTTCATAAGAAAAGAGTTTCTTGGTGAAGTAATGATTGTTGAAGTGTTCATCAATTAGTATGTCAGCATGATTTTCATGATGAATACCAGAAGGATGTATAATTTGTTCTGAGTGTCATGAACAAATATCAGTCAAATCTGAGTGAAAGTCACTCGACTATGGTATAAATCCTCGGGGTGCTTCAGAAGCACAAAAAGGATTGGTCCAAATGGTTAGTGGAGCTGTTCGTAAAGAGTTACGTTACTGCTAATTACCAAGTTCATAATCGTTCATATTATGTTTTGAAAAGACGGTAAGCTGGAATTGTTCCATGCGAGAGGCCGAATTTCGTTATATGCAATTTATGCACGGGCAACAAATGTTATTGCGCCGCAAGCAAAGCGTAAACCACAATCTAAGTGTTAGATGCACAGATGAGTAAGTGTTACTCGATTCTTGTATAGTGATAGATGATTGACTCTAGTGCAAGTGGGAGACTGTTGGAAATATGCCCTAGAGGCAATCATATTGATGATGATATTTCCACATGTTTATGAATCTCTGATAAAAGAATAATTGTCATTCCGTCCCTTGAATAAACTATCATGATATTGGTTATTGAATACGTGATTCATTTGTGAAACCCATTATCTCTATGATATTATTCTAAATAGGTTCCTGGTCAACAATCATATGAGGGAGGCATATGATTTAGTGACTAGCACATGTATTGATGGATGATCATGTTTCACGGATCATTGACATGGAGATGTCGATCAATAATGTGGACTCATGCTACGAACATGGAGTTGGACTGACCCACCATGAGACACTGTGAGAATATCTGTTCTTTCATGTCATCAGCTGATCTCATACAATGTGTATGCTGATTCCTTAGACCTGAGATCTTCGCGTGAGCTTGGGATGCGTAAGGGCTTTACTTTTGGGCTATCCAACGCTACACCGTGAAAGGGTAGCCATAAAGGTAGCTTCGGTTTTGTCACGAAACATGCTGCAAGTCATGGTTGATCAAGATGGGATTTGCCCTCCGTCCAACGGAGAGATATATCTTGGCCACTCGAATGACCGGATCCAGAAAATGTATGGCCGTACTCTCGGTTAAGTGTTAACCGTGTTTCAGGGATTCCGCGTCATGGATATCGAGAAAGATGATCGAGCTATTACAAGGATGACAAGTTCTCACCTTGAGCTTAATCAATATCGTGAGGCAAAAGGAACAAGTGTACAATATTGTGGAAGGTTCGTCCGATATGATCTTTACGTGTATTTGGGAGTCGGCACGTCTTGCTAGAGGCCGCTACCGATTATTGGTCGAGCAGTGTACTCGCGCCATGTCCATCTATACGTGAACCTATAGGGTCACACACTTAAGGGGTATGGAACAGAGTTTGGATATGATCCATCTCTTATTGGGTTTATAGTGCTAATGGGCCTCTAATATAGAAGCCCATTAGGAGGACTATATATAAGAGAGGAGTGGGCAGCAAAAGGCACGCCAGTGGAAACCCTAGCCGCCGCACTCTCTCCACCAGATCGCGCCATCGGAGCTAGCACGCCGACCGCGGTGTTCCATCCCTGTATGTGTGGATACCGATAGAGGCGTCACACTTGGGGCGCTTGGACGATCCGTTCGTGGGATCCGCGAGGTGCTGTTCGTGGGATCGCAAGGAGAAGGAGTAGTACGACTACACGGCATCGGCGCGCTACATCGACAGTCTTCCGCTGCACTGCGCGTCGAGAGGTAATTCGTGCTCCGTGATCGATTACTTGCAGGGGTTCCTTGGGATAATCGCGGTAGAAATTTTGATTTGTGCTAGCGTAGCCTACCCCGATTCCCTACACTTTTCCCAAATTACATGAGTTTTATTGCACTCGTGGGGGCTTAACGCTCTCGGGAAGGATCCAAGGGCGCGAGCGCTAACCAGCCGTGTGCAATCAGATTGATCTGAAGAGCTGACACAGGGCGCAACCCCCCCAGGGACCCACCGGTCTTGACCGTACGGACCTCAGCCCACGACTCCACTGCCAGAGGGAAACTGACAGTATTGTCGCGGACGCGCTACCCCAAGATTACGCCCGCTTTCGCTTTAGCCAAAGTGTATAAAACCAATGCAACCAGGAAAAAGCCCGCGCGAGCGCGTTTATACTTAGCTCGCAATTGGCCTCATTTCGGTATATTCCGGCAATTACTTCGTCGCGCTGCCGCCATAGCGGGTCTTCTATGCCGTTTTTCAGGCATAATTCTGCCCTGCCCCACAATTCATGGCGGGAACAGGGCGTCCGTGCCGAAATATACCCAAGGGCCCAGTGCACCCTCGCGGGGACTGGTCCTTGCATGCCGCTTGAAGGCACAACTGGCTGGCTGACGCCGGTCCGGAGACCCCGGAGGCCACCTTCTTGGTGATCCGGCAACTGGCTGGCATGATGGAAATGCAGGTCCGGAGACCCTTGTGCTGCGAAACCCGGAGGCCACCTTCTTGGTGATCTGGCAACTGGCTGGCATGGTGTTGATGCCGATCCGGAGACCCTGATGCTGCTCACTTCTGAGAACTGGAGGCCAACCACTTCGCGATCCAGTACTTCTGGGGAGGTCCACTCGGTCCCGGGTGTATTGTTACTATATGACCCAGGAGTTCCCATTCTCCTTCGTCAGGATTGCTGCAGACGAAAGTTTGGTCCCAACTGGCAGCAGTTAATCTTTGACAATCTTGTGTTCGTTGGGTTGGGCTTGGTTCTTCACGCTCTTCAGTCTGAGTAGAGGCATTAGCGAAAGTCCGAAAAGATTTCCCTTTCTGTGGAGCACCGGGATTGGCCTTGGTTTTCTTCGATTTCTTGGTGAAGGGGCAATCTTTGCAGATATGTCCTGGTTCGTCACAGGCATAGCACTCCCATTCTTCTGCCTTAACTGAATATCGTTGAACTGGCGGCACTCTTCCAGACTGTGTCTATCAGATCTGTGATACATGCACCACACTCCAGGCTGGCCATCTTTGCGCAGAGGAATCTTGAGCTCCTGGGGCACGTAAATGAGAGGATCTTCTAGGTGAGGATCATCTTTCGTGCTCTGATCTGGGCCCTCGCCTTTCAGAGGTTGCGCTGCAGGTGGTACGTCAGAGCAGAGTTCCACCCTTTCCTCGTGCGTCCACGAGGGGGAAGGTACATCAATGCTCGTGGCGTTTTCCTGAGGCCTTTCCTCGCTGATTAAAGGACTGACATACGCCGCTGGTAGTATGAACTATGCTCCAAAGTCCTGACCCTTGATGGCGGATGTCGACGAGGACTCCTCTAGGACGAAACCAAGCTCTGGATACAGCAAAAACTCCATGGTTGCCTTAGCCTTTCTCTTCTCTGTCATCTTGGCCGGCGGATCCGACGCCTCGCTCGTGAGAGTCAAAACTAGTGTTGCTCTGAAGGCGCCGGAGGACTTGAAGCGGATCTTGTCACGGACGAGAAGCTCGACGTAGAACTTGACGATGAACCTGACGCAGAACTTGAGGTTGATGAAGAAGAAGACGAATCCAGCGCTTGCACCCCCTACCTGGCGCGCCAGATGTCGTGTCTCGGGTGACGGACACCGGGAGTAGATGGTACCCCCTTTTTAGGTTCGGCACGGGGCGCGAAGGAGGCTGGAAGACGCCTTACCCGGGAGCAAGGTCGCCAAGTTCTTCGTCGGTGGAAGAGAGCAAACAACACAGAAAGACATACGGAGTTACCCAGGTTCAGGCCGCCCGGAGGCTAAAAGCCCTACTCCTGCATGTCTGGATTGAGAGGTTCATCATGGTGTAGTGTACAAGGGTGTTCTAGGGTGAACCCGGCAGAGTTTCGGCCGGAGGTAGACGAAGAGCAGATCCTGCCCTGGGGAGATCACCTCTCTCTCTACCCTCCGAACCCTAGTCTAGTCTTCTGTTCTGTTCTTCTTTCATCTTTTTTCGTCCCCCTTCGGTGCCATGGTCCTCCTTTTATAGGCTAAGGGGATCCGACATGGGCACGCGAGGGGCGTGAAGGGTTTTGGCGGGAAAACCCCTCGGCGGTCTTTGGAGGAGACGTGGCGTCCTCTCCTCCAAGCTTTCTCTGGAGGGCGGCATGGTCGTCCGCCCTTGGAAAAGGTGGGACGGACAAAGCCTGTCCGCCCCACCAACTACGCTCGTGGCAACGTCGCCAGGGCGCGGCCTTCATCTTGGCGCCAAAGTCTTCCACCAGCTTCCAGCGAGCTGGCGATCTTATCCTCTCGGCGGTACGAATGGAGGACCCGGGGGCGCGCCTGACCTCCTGGCGGGCGCACGGACCCGCGGGTATCCCGCCTTGTTCTCCGGGCGAGGGGGTGACCCCGGAAGGTCGCCTGGTCCTTAGCCGCAGAGCCTTGCTGTCGAACTTGTCGGGTATCTTTGGGGCAGATGGGCTAACCCATCTGCTGTACATGACTCCTTGCCTTGTCCATCTTCTTGGTGGGCCCCAGTGGAGGACCCACTATGGCAGCATCAGGGGAACCCCATGTTCCACTGCTGCGACAGATATCTTTGACCTCTACCTCCCTGAGTTCGATATACCTTGGGTTATTAACTTAAGGGAAACTTGCTGTTGTTCTACAAACCTCTGCACTTGGAGGCCCAACACTGTCTACAAGAATAGAAGTTATAGTAGACATCAAGCTCTTTTCTGGCGCCGTTGCTGGGGAGGTAAGGTAAACGGCACTCACATCCTCTGGCAACTAAGCTATTTTCTGGCTTGGAAATCGGAGAGGTGTGTGCTGGAAGGTATCTTCTTTAGATCCTGCAGTTATATCTTTTTGTTTCTTGTTTTTATTTCACTAGTTAGGCTTAATGGAAAACAACAAAAAAATTAGAGAGCTCTATGAAATTTATCTTGAGTTAGGACATGATGTGTTTGAAGAGAAAATTTAAAAACCTATGGAACTTTGTTTGCATAATAGTAGTAGCAATGTTATTAGCATGAATTCTTTGAACACCATTATTGCTAATACTATGGAAAAGTCTAAGCTTGGGGAAGCTGGTTTTGATGAATATGATATTTTTAGTCCCCAAGATTTGAGGAGAAAATTTGCTGTGATGATACTTTGCCTCCAATTTATGATGATTATAATGATAGTGGTATTTTAGTGCCACCTACTATGGAGGATAAAGTTTATTATGGTTATACTATGCCTGCAATTTATGATGATTATAATGATGGATGTGATAGTTTTACTCCCACTATTACTTATGATTATGCTTGTGTGGAGAGTAATGATAATTTTATGCATGTAGATCATGATAAGAATGATTTATGTGATAGCTATATTGTTGAGTCTATTCATGATGCTACTGAAAATTATTTTGAGAGAGGAAAATATGGTTATAGAAATCTTCATGTTCTTAAAATTCCTCTCTTTATGATGAAAGTTTTGAGCTTTCTCTTGTGTTGCTTTTATATGCTGGTTGCTTTAAGACCTGATGGTCATTATGAGAGAGGGAGACACGGTTTCATATATCTCAATAATATTAAGTCTCCTCTCTTTTTGTTGAAAGTTTTGAAGTTGTACTTGTTTTCTCTTTCTATGCTAGCAGCTTCATACTTCAATAATTTGTTTTCTTACAAAATTCCCTTGCATAGGAAGTGGGTTAGACTTAAATGTGCTTTATATTTGCTTCTTGATGCACTCTTATATGTTCAAATCTTATTTTTATGAGAGCATCATTAAAATTTGCTTGCCTAGCTAAAAGGCTTTAAAGAAAAGCGCTTGTGGGAGACAACCCATGTTATTTTTGCTTACTGTTTTCTTTTGCTTTTTGTTGAGTCAAGGATGTTGTTACCTTTGTAACATATCCTTTGTATCTTTTTATTTTAATTTTTGTGCCAAGAAAAGTCTCTAATGGCAAGATGGTGCTAAAATTTGGATTGCTGCGCAGGAACAGATTTCTGTTGTTAACTGTACGAAATTCATAAAATCAACGGAAAGTGGTTTTGATCTGCAATTTTTGTGCGTACTCCTGATATATGTAGCTATCTTTCGTTAGTTCAACATTGTTCGATTTGAGCAACGTAAGTGCCTCGAAAAAATTCATCTTTACTGGCTGTTCTGTTTTTGACAGATTTTGTTTCTGTTTTTTGCATTGTCTCTTTACGGGTTTTATGAGAGGTTCTCTAATGTGGAGGGTCACAAATAAGCTTAGTAACTATAGCTAATGTTTTATTGAGTTCTAGCAATTTGTCTCTACAGAACCAAAGTGGATTAAAGTTTTTGATAACTAACCCTCTAATGAGATTTATGTTGAGTTTTGTGTGGAGGAAGTTTTCAAGTATTAAGAGAGGAGGATGATATAATAAGATCAAGAAGAGTGAAGAGATTAAGCTTGGGGAGGCTCCCCTGGATCTCCCCAACATATTTCAAGAAGACTCAATCATCTAAGCTTGGGGATGCCCAAGGCATCCCCTTCTTCATCGACAAATTATCAGGTCATCTCTAGTGATACTATATTTTAATTTTTTCACATATTATGTGCTATTCTTAGAGCGTCTTGTGTGTTTTATTTTCAGTTTTGTTTTTGTTTTGTTCTCTGGTCACTACACTGCTTGATCACAACATTCTTGTTTGGGAGAGAGACACGCTCCGCTTTTTCATTAGAATATTCCAATTCTTCACTTATATTTGTTGAGTATTCCTGTCTAGCACTGCTAAAGCTTCTAGCTCTTGTTTTCATGTATCTCTTGTTCAGAGCTATTAGTTCTTCTGAAGAAAGTACTCTCTTGCTTCATTTATATTTGTTTGGAGAGTTGTTTAAATAAGTTGATTGGTGTTTAGTTGGAACAGAAAATGCTATGCATGTGGTAATGGTATAAGAAAAATGCTTACATTGTCTTGTAGAACACTGTCTTGAGTAATTTGATACTTGTCAATTGTTTTGAGTTACCAAGTAAGTAATGTTTAAACTTGTGCATTATGTAAGTAAAGGCTATTAGTGAACAACTACCGTAAAGCTTGTTGATGTTCAGTTTGTGTCATTGGTAGTTCCGAAGGTCCAGATATTTTCTAGTAAAAGGTTTTGGCTAACAAGGGAGACAATGTGGAGTCTTATAATTTTTCAAGTATGTTTTGTCATATAAGTTCTTACTGTACCGGTTGTTAGTCTGTGTTTGCTTAAATAACCTTGCTAGCCTAAACTCTGTACTAAGCGGGAATGCTGCTTGTGCATCCAAATCCTTGAGCCAAACTCCATGCCATCTGTGTCCACCATAACTACCTATTATGTGGTATTTTCCTGCCACTCCAAGTAAATTTTTCATGTGCTACCTTTAAAATATTCAAAACTGTTACTACTCTTTTTTGTGTCACTGTTTACAAGCTCATGAGGATATGTGGTAGATGGTCTTTATTTCACTTGTTGACCGGACTTTACACCTAGACTAGTGGCATATACATCCGCTTATCCGATAATTTTGCAAAAAGCTGGCAACAGGGTGCCCAGTCCCAAATAACTACAACTTTAACCAAAAATTCTCTTCACATCTTTTTGCCCCTGAGAAATCAGTCAAGTAATGTTCATAAGTGTGTAAACAAAAGAGAAAGAGGGATGATCTGCCAGCTTGGTAGAAATAATGTCCTTCATGGGAGCCGCTCTTGTAAGGTCTGGTTGGCTTGTGACTTAATGTATTATCTATTTACTGATTCGTTGACCACTAACACACACCTCTCAAATATATTTTTATGCTCTCTATATGCTTTCAAAAACTTAAAAAGCTCTAGCACATGATTTAATCCCTGCTTCCCTCTGCGAAGGGACTTTCTTTTACTTTTATGTTGAGCCAGTTTTCCTACTTCTTTCTGTCCCCACAAGCAAACACTAGTGTCAACTTTGGTATAACAATTGTTATATGCTGATATGTTTGACTTATTATACTGCTTTGCCTTGACAATATCCATGAGATAATTATGTTGAAGTTGAAGCAATTGCTGAAACTTAAATCTTCCTCTGTGTTGGTCAAACACTTTTACTTTGAATCTATTGATTGGTGAGCTAACTTTTATGCAAATTCTTAGAGCTCCAATGTCTCCAAAGTACTATTCATGAAAGTTTTTACTTGTATGATTCAGTTTGTTTACTCCTTGTTTACTTGTTAGCAAACTATAGACCATTGACTTGGATCACTTCACTCAGTTCATGTGCTTTACACTATTATTTGATCAAGATTGTGTTGGTAGCATGTCACTTCAAAAATTATGTTGTTTTTATCGTTTACCTACTCGAGGACGAGCAGGAACTAAGCTTGGGGATGCTTGATACGTCTCAAACGTATCTATAATTTTTGATGTTCCATGTTGTTATTATACCAATTGCTACATGTTTTACATACACTTCATACCATTATTATGCATTTTCTGGAACTAACCTATTAAAAAGATGCCATAGTGCCAGTTCCTGTTTTTTTGCTGTTTTTCCGTTTCAGAAAAGCTAGTCGGGAAATATTCTCGGAATTGGACGAAAATCAACGTACATCACTATTTTACCAGAAGACTCCATGGGCTAGAAGGACAAGTCCGGGGGAGGCCCATGGCCTCCACACCATGCCTGGGCGCGGCCAAGAAGGAGGTGGCGCCGAGGGGTGGTGTGGTTGACTCGGGTGCCTCCCGATGCCGCCCTTTCGCCTATATATTGCCTTCGCCCCGAAAACCCTAAGAGGTTCGACGATTCTCCCAGATACGACTCCAGCTCCGCCGCCATCTGAAACCCTAATTCGGGGGACATAAGCTCTGTTCTGGCACCCTGCCGGGACAGGGAAGTGCACCCGGAGCCATCTTCATCGCCGTTGCTGCCTCCCATGATGAGGAGTGAGTAGTTCTCCATCGAGGCTGAAGGCTCTACTGGTATCTATGTGGTTCATCTCTCTCTCCCATGGTGTGATCTTTATGTGATCATGAGCATTGTAATCTAGTTGAATTACTATAGATGTTTCCCCTTCATTGTTATAGTTACGCTACACTCAAGTGGTTTTATCATTATAATCTTCGGATGTTGACGAGGTGTACCCTCATCAATTCTCATGGTTAAGGACCTAGGGTTGAGATTATGGGGAGAGAACGTGGTAGTACTGGTAGTTTCGTCGGCTGACAAGCAGAGGCAAAGATTTACCTAGGTTCAGGCCCCTCGGGTGGAGGTAAAGACCCTACTTCCTGCTTGTCTGGTATTGATTGTGGATTATGCGATTACAGGGGAGCTCCGGCGAGTTGATGATCTCGCAAGAGCTTTGGTGGTTCGTGTATGGCTTGGTCCCAGATCGGTACCCCTCCCAGCCTTTAAATAGGCTGGGTCTCGGGAGTTTGTAACCGACCTAGTTTACACATAAGGAAAGCCTAAACCGACTATGCCTATGTCTAGTCTTGGAGGGTACTCCATCTTCTTGGGCCTCTTGTCTTGGGCTTCGAGTAGGCTCTTCGATATTGGGCCTTAGTCGTCACGTGCACCAGGTACCCTCATGGTAGGGTACCCGATATGTATACCCATGTCAGTAGCCCCCGAGTACTTGGCTGACTCGAAGAATCGGGCATGGACTCTTTCGTGAGTGCACGTCGTATGCTTTGTATTTGTACATATAATTTGGAATTCCTGTATGAATAGCACATGTTTGGCTATGTCGAGTATCTCATCGACTATGTTTTATGATGATCAAGGGATAATAGCTTAGCAGGCCCAGTACACTCGACGGATCGGGACTGGTTAACTACACATTCGGGTAAAACCTTACTAGCTTTCAATCAAACTCGAGTCCCCGGACTCGAATCTGGAACAAACTGGTCAGATTCGACTAGGCCGCTTGAGGTCTTACTGAGTCGATCTGCAGTATAACTTTGAATTTTACCCAACGCGTCCGTCGGGATTTTTCATCATGTCTGCTGACACGGAAATGTAAGGATTAACGTTGCTGGAACGGTCCTTAGCCCAGCTCGAAAGTTCGGCGGGTCTTACCTTTGCACTATGCATGCAGCATCCGAGGTATTTGCGACTGACGCAACTCGGGAATGTTTCGAGTATGATTTCTGAACTTTGTTGGACGAGTCATGCCCTTTGTCGACTGATATTTGCCGTTATGCTATCGGGTGCGCGACAGCGCTCCCGATGGGAGTAGCCCCCGAGATTGTGCTTTATTGTTTTGCAATGGAGGATAATCTCAAAACTCTTCTTACTCTGCATATGTTAATCGAAGAAATTTGTGCCATAATTCTATCGGGTGCACGACAGTGCTCCCGATGGGAGTAGCCCCCGAGATTATGCTGTATTACTTGTAAATGGAGGATAATCTCAATCATTATCCTAAGCATCTTCAGTCGAAGAATTTTTTGAACATGCTCCCGATGGGAGTAATATGACTTAGTCGAAGGAACGGTCGAGTGACCAATTTTGCCTTAAGAAAGTTTTGTCACACCCGAACTAATCAGGGCAATCGAGTGACCAATATGCGCTGAGCATACTCGAACATATTTTCTGAACAGATGCTTCAATGACGTCAGGGATGACGTTTATTGCGACTGCGATTTCTGACACGCGTGGCGTGCGTTATGCTGCGATTGATGGGACGTGACACGTAGGTGGGCCCATTTGTGCAGAGCTGACCGAAGACGGTGCCGTTTGGACTTTGATTTGACCACACGGGCCCACTTTTTCCAGAGCGTGATGATGGCTCCTCTTTTTGCGTGCGTAGTGGGCGGAGAGGCCGGCGACGGTTGCCCTCCGCGTTCGCCACGTGTACGGTGAGATCGCATGCGGAGCGCACGATTGTGATATGAATGGCTGTGATGGCGTTTGACTTGCGGTAAATAGGGACACGGCGCTGGCATCTGTTTTTACTTGCCATTTGCTCCCTGCGCCGCCCTGTTTCCTCATCTTCCTCCTTGCGCTGCGCCTCCATTGTTCGTTTCCCAAGCTCTTTGTGCTCTGTCCATCCATCCTAGCAATGGCCAAGGGTGGAGGCTCCAAGCGAAGCGCTGCGTCTGCCGCCACGACTGACGCAGCAACAAGGTCAAGAAGACCACAACGAGCGCGTCTGCTGCCGCCGCCGCTTTGAAGAAGAGCAGCGGGGACTGGGCGAAGTCCACCATCAAGGACGCCCATCTGACCAAGTTTCGCGAGCAGGGTCTGCTTCCTCCCACGGACCAGCTTGCTGTTCGCGCGCCATCACCGAAGGAGGTACTCCCTGAACCACGCGCCAATGAGCGTGTCTGTTTTGCGGAGTTTCTGCCTAGGGGTTTCTCGCTCCCCCTCCATGATTTTGTGCGAGGTTTGCTCTTTGCCTACGGGGTGCAGATCCATGATCTCACCCCGAACGGTATTCTGCACATTGCGTGTTTCATCACGCTGTGCGAGTGTTTTTTGGGAGTTGCTCCAAGTTGGGCATTATGGAAGGCCATCTTTATGGTACGACCAAACAGGGGAGGCGGCCGCACCTACCCTGTGGGCGGCTGCGGGATCCAGGTGCGCGGTGACACCCGATATTTTCGACTGAAGACCGTCGACTCCGCACAAGGCTGGAGAAAGGGATGGTTTTATGCGAGTGTCGAGCAGGACGCAGCTGCCGCTTTTTCGACTGCTGCCTTTGCAAGGACCAAGGCCTGGGACCACCAACTTTCGGATGAAGAACTGGCAGAAGCAGAGCCTCTTCTGTCCCAGATTGGAGGTCTTCTCGATAAGGTGACGGGTGTGCATCTAATTGCCACTTTTGTAAAGAGGCGGGTGTGGCCGATCCGTGCCCGAGCGCACCCCATGTGGCAGTACGAGGGCCCAATGATGCCACACGGATGAGCCCAGAGGAACTGTCAAGGAATGAGTTGTTGGCGCATGTGCGATCAATCACCAACCTGACGGCAGCCGACCCGTGCAACGTCGACTGCCCCATTACGCCGTATGGGATGGAAAATCCTTTGCTTGAGGTATGTGTACTTTATGATTTGCTTGCAGTTTGGAGTTGCCACTCATATGCATTGCAGCCTCTAATTTTGCAGCCGTGATTATGACATGCAGGGTCACTCGACTGCTGCCTCTCTTCCTCCTTTGCCAGAGAATGGTGCAACTGAAGAAACTCAGGTGCAAGAGATGGAAGCGAAAGGGGATCACTCGCCAATTCCCTCCGCCACCACTTCGCGTGTGGAAGAAGTTGAAGAGGAAGCAGCAGAAGAGGTGCAGACTGAAGAAGTGGCCGATTCTGACCCTGAGATCGACATCGCGCCTCCAAAGCGTCGTCGATTGACCAAAAAGGTATCTTCGGCTGTGAGTTCACCCGCGAAGGAGCATGACTTGGAGGTTGACGAGGAAGCGGGCTCATCACCCGTTCCCAGCGCCGCTCCTTTGCGTGTATGCTTAACGAGCTCGACCCCTCTCCTCATTCGAGTGGCGCCCCTGTCTTTGGAGGCCCAAATTTTGATGACCTCGACTATGACGAAGAGGAAGAACACAGGTTTGTGCTTTTACTTATGATATAAGTTTTTACTGCTGTTGCATACTTGTGCTGATGATGTCTTCATGCGTGCCACTCGCAGTGCTGAAACCAATCAGCCTTTATCTCCTCAAGCAGAGAAAGTTCCACGCCGGATCACCCGAACATTTCTCCCGCGTGCATGAGGTTGTCCACCCGATGGACACCACTGCTGTTGTGGAGGCTGCCAAAGCTACGGTTGTGGCTACTCCTGAAGTCGGGACATCTGCTTCGACCCCTGAGCCTTGGACAAATCATGTGAGTACTTTTTGCCTTACCCGCGTAGTTTTGGGGCTATGTACGTTACAAATTATGCTAACTGCGTGTGTCTACAGCCCTTCTACCGCACACTGGCGGAATCTGCCAAAGCTTATGTCCAGGTGGAGCAGGAGAGGGATGGCCTGCGTAATGACCTGGAGCGACTCAGTCGTGAGTTTCACTTTGCCATTTTTTCTGAAGCTCTTTTTTGCAATACTTTGTCTTTGTCGATCATAAACTGTATGCGATTTGCTACTTCAGGCGAAAAGACAGCGGCTGAGTCCGCATAAAGGAGCTTGAAGAAGCACTCGTCACGCAGCGCGCTGAGTCGAAGAAGGAATTGGATGCTGCCACGAACTCAGCTACCGCGCGTGAGCGAGGATATGCCGAACAACTGGCGAAACTCGCACATGTCATGGGAGGTGAGTAATCTTTTCGTTTTGAACTTATGCTGTGGTTGTCAAGCGTCGTATAGTGACGTTTGCTCTTTGTTGATTTATGAAGAAGCTGCAGGCGCGCCGACCTCTGCGGACAGGTCGAACGACGATCTGCCACTCGATCGTGCTGTGAGCGACCTTGGGGTCGTGTGCACCCACGCGAAGGATGCACTCGCCAAGTCAGCGATACACTTGGCGCAGTGTACAAGGCCGTGCTCCCGAGTGGCGAAGTACCGACGACGGCGGATGGATTTGCCGATGTTTTTGGCCCGGGGACTTCCACCATGGCGAACTTCTCTCGCGCCCTTTCGGTACGCGGCTCGGAGTCCACCCTCAAGCTCTTTTAGGCCACGGATTAGAGGGTGACTACGAGAAAGCGCTTTCTGATTTCCCGCGGAGGCCAGACGGGAGACTTGTGCCTTTGAAAGGAGTCAGCGCGCCAGCTGCACGACTGGCCGAAATATTTATGACACCATGGAGCGCCGGGCAAAAGAGGTCGCCACTCGCTTGCTTAGGGGCAAGCCAGAGTCGACTTCCTAGTTCTAGGGCAGCTGCATCCCTTCTTTTTTATGCCATGTAATGATATCTGTGAACTGCGAGTGTGCGTGTGATTTTGCTACTCTTTTATGTCAGTGGTCTTCTGTTAATGTGTCTGGCTCGAAGAGCTGTATGCTGTTGCTTGTCTGAGTTTTGTGACTTGTTTCTCATGAAACTTTTATGATACTTGGAACAGAAACGGCCAGCCGCCACTTCATCCAGTTCGTCGCGGCATCATACCCCTTCTCGATCTCGAGCTCAGGCGTCAAATGATGCCGCGGTAATACGTTATATGAAGGCTCGACTTGCGAAACAGGAGCAGAACTGGCGAGTGCCCGAAGCGAGCTGGAAAGGATGAGGGCAAGGCCTGCTTTACCCACCCAACGGAGGAGTATGTGCTTGGCGAGATGGAGATCGTGAACAGACAGCTCGAGTGTAAGCATGACTGCCTTGATCTTATGAGTTCACAGCCTGTTCTTGTTCACCCAACTTGTGTGTTGCAGGTTTTGTTCAAGATTTCCAGGCGGAGCAGGCTCGCGTGGATGAGCAGTTGAACATGGCAACTGACGAACCCACGACTGGCCGCCAGCACTTTCGATTGGACAAGCACCGAGCACGCATACTTGCGACTCTGCAAGATCGGGTGTGGCGGAGCACTATGCTTCTTGAATTGTGCAGGTCGGCCTTCAGTCGAATCAACCAGATGGTTTTTCCACTGGGCCACAACCTCAAGGAATCCACGCGTTGCTCGATCTCTTCCGGTCAACAGGTTCCATTCGAGGCTTCATCACCCAGAAGCTTGTGGACGGTGCCAACGCAACCATGGCGTATCTCCGAAGTCAACGTCCAAATTTGCAGCTACGTCCACCCGTGCCTGGATCGTCTTTGTCCCAGTCGAACCTTGACGAAACATTCGATCACGCGAGGACATTGGTTGATTGCTATCAAGCGCAACTTATGGGCCCTGTTCTTCAGCAAAGGATGAACCAGAAGATTAGGGTATTTATGTATAGGGAACAGCCCCCGAGTGTAAATTTGCCACTTAGTACATATTTGTTCACTTGTATATATGCAGCCCCCGAGTGTATCGAGTGGGGTTTATGAAAACAGTTTACATAGATCATGAATTACATAGCCCCCGAGTGCTCGAGTGAGGTTATGAATTTTATGAGAGTTGAAGCTTCAACTTATGCCTGCAGGCTCAGCCCCCGAGTGATTGATTGGGGTTGAGCAACTTTTCCTTTGTGTTTAGTGTTACGATCCAGCCCCCGAGTATTCGAGTGTGGCTGGAGTATTGTGTTTGAAGAGCAAAAGCTTTTATGTTTTGAGTAGCTCAGCCCCCGAGCATACGGGTGTGGCTAAGTTTTGTGCTGATAAGCTATGCGAGTAGTAAGCAGGAAAAGTATGAGGAATTTATTGACTATATTCCATTTATGAATGTTAGGCTGCAGGCCGCCTCATTAAAAACCTTCCAGTCCCCTTAGGTACCCTGGTAAGGAAAAGAGCGCGTCTGAAACCTGCAGCCATCCGACATATGAGCCTATTACATTATGCGACTGAGCAATCTAAGCATAGAAACGGCGCAGCTGCGCAACGTTCCAAGGATTGTGGAGAGTTCGCCGGTCTTCGCATGCTTCAGTCTGTATGCTCCACCACCTATGACCTCGGTGATGATGAAGGGTCCTTCCCATGGAGAAGCAAGTTTATGCACCTTCTTCTGCTTCAGTCGAAGTACCAAGTCACCCACCTCGAAGGACCTGGTACGCAGTCGACGGCTGTGATAGTTGCGTAGATCTTGCTGGTAGACAGCTGTACGTGCTAGCGCTGTGTTGCGTGCTTCTTCGAGCAAGTCGACTGCATCTTCGAGTGCTTCATCTGCATCTTCTTCATTGTATGCTTCGACTCTTGGTGCGTTGAACCTTACGTCTGATGGCAGGATTGCCTCTGCGCCGTAGACCATGAAGAATGGAGTGAATTGTGTTGAGGCGTTGGGTGTTGTGCGTAGGCTCCATAGCACAGACGGGAGCTCTTCTACCCAAGCACCCGCAGCCCTTTTGAGTGGCACCAGGAGGCGCTTCTTGATTCCACTCGTCACAAGCCCATTGGCCTTTTCGACTTGGCCGTTTGATTGCGGGTGCGCCACAGATGCATAATTGAGCGTGATATCTTGCTCTTTGCAGAAGGATTTGAATTCCTCAGCCGTGAAGTTTGTACCGTTGTCGTGATGATGCTGCTTGGCACACCAAAGCGGTATATGATGGATTTTATGAAATTGACTGCTGTAGTGGCAGTCGAACTTGTGATGGGTACTGCTTCGATCCACTTGGTGAACTTGTCGACCGCCACCAGAAGGTGAGTATGCCCTCCATGGGAGGATTTTTTGAGTGGCCCAACCATATCGAGCCCCCACTGGGCGAAAGGCCAGGCCAATGGTATTGTCTTCAACGCCGATGCGGGTGCGTGCGGCTTTGTGGCGAATTTTTGGCAGCCGATGCACCTTTTGACTATGTCCTCCGCGTCTTTGAGTGCTGTGGGCCAGTAGAAGCCTGCGCGAAAGGCTTTGGCTACGAGTGATCGACTGCTGGCGTGATGCCCGCAAGTACCTGCATGAATATCACGAAGGATGGCTTGGCCATCTTCAAATGCTATGCAACGCTGGAACATACCTGATATGCTGCGTTTGTAAAGTTCACCGTTGATGACAGTGTATGCTTTAGATCGTCGAGTGACGCGTCTTGACTCTGTGAAGTCTTCGGGTACCTCGCCGCGGAGTATGTATGCGAGGAAGGGTTGAGTCCAAGTTGGCTCGATGAGGAGTACCTCGACTGGTGGGTCCTCTGTGCTAGGTGTTTTGCTCTTGGCTGGTGCGGCTGTGCAGGAGTTGCCGCTTCTTTTTGATTGATCTGTGCTCTATGCGCTCGAAGAAGACACCAGGTGGCACTGGTGCTTTGGTCGCACCAATGTTGGCTAACTTATCTGCTTCTTCATTGCTTTCACGCCCTATGTGCCGCAACTCGCAGCCTTCGAAGCTGCCCTCCATGATGTTGTACAGGTCACGGTAGGCGATCATGTTATCTGCGATTGCGTCACAAGCCTTCATTGTTTGCTGCACCACCAAATTCGAGTCGCCGTAGATCATCAGTCGAGTGCACCCGAGGCTTTGGCCATCCTCATGCCATGGATCAGAGCCTCGTATTCTGCTTCGTTATTGGACGGGAACTCGAACCCCATTTGTAGGATGTAGCGGAGCTTGTCGCCTTTTGGTGATATGAGGATGACACCTGCGCCTGCGCCTTCGTTTTTCTTCGAGCCATCGAAGTACATGGTCCAGGAATTGGACACATCTGGTGCTCCTGGGAGCTGAGCTTCAATCCACTCGGTGTGGAAGTCGGGTAAGACTTGTGCTTTGATGGCCTTCGGGTAATCATACTTGATGTCTCTTGGTGCTAGCTCGATGAGCCATTTTGCTACTCGCCCAGTCGCATTGGGGTTTGTGAGGATGTCCCCGATCCCTGAAGTGCTGATTACAGTGATCGGGTGCTCGGAGAAGTAATGCGTCAGCTTCCTTGAGGACATGAACACGGCGTATGCCAGCTTCTGATAGTGCGGGTACCGCTGCTTTGATGTGGAGAGCACTTCACTCAAGTAATAGACTGGACGTTGTATGCTTTGGGCGTGTCCCTCCTCTCTGCGTTCGACCACAGAACAGTGCTCACCACCCTATTAGTTGCAGAGACATATAGGTATAGTGGCTCGCGTTCCCTTGGTGCTACGAGGATTGGAGGGCTTGTGAGGACTCGCTTGAGGTCCGTGAAGGCTGCTTCGGCTTCTGGCGTCCACTCGAACTTATCTGCCTTCTTCATCAGTCGATAGAACGGGAGTGCTTTTTCGCCTAGCTTGCTGATGAATCGACTGAGTGCTGCTACTCTACCCGCCAACTTTTGCACGTCGTGGAGCTTTGAAGGCCTTTGCATCGTCAAGATGGCCTGTATTTTCTCCGGGTCCGCCTCGATTCCTCGAGCTGAGACTAGATACCCGAGGAGTTGCCCGGCTGGCACGCCGAACGTGCACTTCTTCGGGTTGAGCTTGATGTGGAAGCGTTTGAGGTTTGCGAATGTCTCCCGCAAGTCATCGAGTAGCGTGCTTTCTTCTCTTGTGGTGATGACGATGTCATCTACATAGACCTGGACGTTTCGCCCAATCTGCTTCTTGAGGCAATCTTGCATCATGCGCTGATAGGTTGCGCCTGCGTTTTTGAGCCCGAAAGGCATTGTGGTGTAGCAGTAGACCCCGAGTGGGGTTATGAACGCCGTTTTTTCTTCATCCTCTTCCTTCATCCTTATCTGGTGGTAACCCGAGTAAGCATCCAGGAAGGACAAGCGAGCGCACCCGGCGGTGGAGTCGACGATCTGGTCGATTCGAGGTAGTGGAAAGTGATCCTTTGGACAGCACTTATTGAGTGCTGTAAAATCTACACACATCCGCAGGATGTCTGTATGCTTCTTCTCTACAAGTACGGGGTTGGCCACCCATTGTGATTTCTTGATCTCTCTGATGAATCCTGCTGCGAGTAGCCTGTCGACTTCGGCTTCGACTGCAGTTCTTTTTGGGCCGGATATGCGGCGCATTGTTTGTTTGACTGGTTTAGCACCTGGAAGTAGCTGGAGAGAGTGCTCGGCGAATTCCCTGGGAATACCTGGCATGTCTGCTGGACACCATGCAAATATATCCCAGTTCTCACGGAGGAATTCGACGAGCGCGCTTTCCTATGCGATAGGCAGACTCGACGAGACATTGACTGTCTTGGTCGGGTCAGTCGGGTGCACCTGATGCGATCTTGTGTCGTTGGTGGCACTGAATGCTCTGTCGACTGCCACCTTTTTGTGCTCTGGCATAAGTGTTCGATCGTTGGAGACCGCTAGATCGGCGAGTGTTGCTTCCATGCCAAACATCTCAGAGATTTTGCTGAATTCTCGGTCGCAAGAGTCAGACTTTTGGAAGTTCCCCTTGACTGTGATTACTCCTTTTGGTCCAGGCATCTTCAGCTGGAGGTATGCATAATGTGGCACCGCCATGAATCGAGCGAACGTCGGGCGTCCAAGTATAGCATGGTATTGTGACTTCCAGTCGACCACTTCGAACTCAATCGACTCTGTCCTGAAGTGGTGCTTGTCCCCGAACGTTACGTCGAGTTGTATGGTGCCCTCTGGGCTTATTGCTTTCCCTGGAACGATACCGTGGAAGGTATTTGAGGATCTTGGCAGGTTTTCGACTGACCTGTTCATTTTGCGGAGCGTATCTGCGAAGATGATGTTTATGCCGCTCCCACCATCCATGAAGACCTTGGACATGGCGTAGCCTCCAATTTGCGCGTCGAGTACCAGAGCAGAGTGCCCTGGTCGAACAACCGATGGAGGGTGGTCCTCTTTGCTGAAGCTTATTGCAGTATCGGATCCCTTCAAGTACTCTGTCACCGCAGGCGGTGACATGACCGCCATGTTTACCTGTCGAGTGCGAAGTTTTTGCTCCCTGTTGGAAGGTCGACCTTTCTGTATCATGTACATCTGCCCTTGGGGCGGAGGGTACTGTGGTTCGTCCACCCGAGGCACGGGCTGTATGGCACCCGCGAGATTTCCGCCTGGGGCAGGCTGTGGTGGTGGAGGTGGTGCCATCAGAACAGGCACGTTGTTTGGCTGAGGCACGGGTGCAGGTGCTTGTGCGGCTGCTGCCTTTCTGCGATTTACGTAATCAGTCGCCATTTGGTCGAACTCCCTGCAGTTTCTCATCGAGTGGTTGGATCGCAGTTTTCCATCGTCCCCCTTGTACAGGTGGAATCTGCAATCAGCGTCCATCTTTTCTTCGAATGATCGCTCAGATTGTGCCCGTGACTTGCGCCAATCCTTCCTCTTGTAGCTGTCACTGCGTTGGCCTCGCGACGATCATCTCGACTGTCTCGCCGATCATCTCGACTGTCTCGCGTCGTCTCGACTGTCTCGCCGATCTTCCGACCGTCGGTCGCTTCTGTCCTGATCATTGCGGGGTGTGGAGAACCCAGCCGCCATGAATTCGGGTCTGTCATCGTCGTAATGACGTTTTGAACGTTTGCGCCTTCGGTCGTCTCTGTACGAGTCTCTATGGCTTCGACTGCTATTCTCATGTTTGTCACGGGGTGAGGACCCGCGTGTGGTGCGTGCCATATCCTCTCCATCTGCCCACTCAGTCGCGATCTGCAAGAGGTGGGCTACAGATTTTGGCTTTTGGCGGCCAAGTGCTTCTTTGAGTCTCGCCTGGCGAGGCCCATGACGAAAACATCCATGGCCATATCTTCTGAAACCACTCCAACTGAGTTACGTATCTCAGTCCATCGTCTGATGTATGACCTCAACGTTTCGTCTGAACGCTGAACGCAGGCCCGCAGCTCCTCGAATGTTTTCGGGCGCTCACATAGAGGCTCGAAGTTTTTGATGAAATCCCTGCGGAAGTGATCCCACGAGTCGTATGTTGATGGAGGTAGGGCCTTGAGCCAGTCGCGAGCTGTGCCTTCGAGCATGAGTCGTATGTACTGCATGGCTGTAGTGTTGGTGCCCCGCTGGCACGCAACTGCCAGCCTGTAATCTTCCAGCCACCCGGAAGGTTCCTGTCGACCCGTGTACTTGGGCTGTTCGGATGTGAGTTTGAATCCTTTGGGCATCCGTGTCTCGCGGACGCGTCGAGTGAAGCACAGAGCTCCATGTGGCTCAGGCTCTCGATCAGAGTATGAGTCGCTACTGTAGATCTGCGTGATCTGCTCCTGGACCTGCGCCTTCGCGAGCCGCTTCTTTCCTTCGAGTGGTGGCGACGACCACTGTGATTATGCTCTTCCCGAGGTGCGTCGACTAGGGCACGGTCTCGACTCCCACCTGGAGTTCTTGGAACTTGGCGTATGGCCTTTGCAGCTAAGGCGAGTGATTTGATCTGTTGGCGGTGTAGTTTTGCGTTGGGGTCATCCGCTGGGGGCTTGATTGCCTCCAGGTATGCTGCAGCGGTGTAGAGAGCACCTGCTGCTGTTTTGGGCACCGGCAGTCCTTCCTCGTCGTATGTCATGAAGGAGTTGCCTAAGTTGCGGGTGAGTGCCGCCTTCTCGCCTGGCGAGAGGTGTGACAACCTTGATCTGCGTCCTGTGTCTGCTCGCCCGGTGGAGCTCAGGGAGAGCTGTCTTCTGCGCACACTCGACAAGCTAGCTTGCTTTTTGCGTTCTTCGAGTGTGGCTCTTATCTGCTTCAGTCGAAGTGACTCCTGCCAGTTGAAGTACTGGAAGGTCAACATCTCTTCTTGTGTTGCGTCTGCTGGCATCATTGTGCACTCCTTGATAACTTTATCTGCTTTTGCTGCCATCTCAGCAGTGATTGTGAGGGTTGTGGCTCCGTCCGGCATAGTGACTGTGCACGGGAATTCTGTAGGCCTGCGACTGGCCGCAGTTTCTGATGTTTCTGCGGCGATGGCCACATAGACCTGTTGGGGTATGACCCGAGGGCATATGTGTGTACTTTCGAGTCCCGTCATGGACTCGACATCTTCATCGAGGCTCATGTCTGAGCCTGTATGTTCATCGAGTGGTTCGTCTGGACGGATCTCGCAGTCGACGTCTTCGTCGCCTATGCCCATCTCGGCGTCGGCGAGGTTGTTATGAGTCTCGAAGTCGAGGTTGTTGTTGGCGCAGATCTCGGAGTCGACGTGGTTGTCGATATGAGTTTCGAGGTCGTCGAAGTCGCTGAGGGAGATCCCGCAGTCGAAACTATCCTCGAGTGGGAGATCCAGCTCGGGATCGTTTGTGCGGTATGCTGATTTGGACTCCTCGCATCTCTCGTGTGGACATGGTTGTTGCAGACGAACAAGCTTGGAGGGTCGATGATGGTATGGACGCAGTGGAAAGATCCGCAGTCGAAGGAGCCGCCGATGGAGCCTCGGGTGCGAAGTCGCGAGTTGGCGTGGATCCGTCAAGTCCTGCACACCAAGCTTGTTGACAAAAAAATTGAACGAACCGACGGTTAAACCCAAACCTGACTCGAGATCGGAGAAGGCCTCCTGGAATCCTGGCGAGTGTGGCTCGAAATCCATCAGAGGATCCGATGTGCTTTTTGCGGGTGAAGCTGGCGTGTTGCCGTTTGTCGAGTGAGCCGGCGAGTTGCCGTGTGCCGCCTGAGTCGGCGAGTTCTGGTTTGTCGATGCAGCCGGCGAGTTGCCGTTTGTAGATCCGATCGGCGAGTCGCCGTTTTCCGATGGAACCGAAGAAACCGCGAGTCCAGCACTATTCTTTCCCACAGACGGCGCCAATTGACGAGGTGTACCCTCATCAAATCCCATGGTTAAGGACCTAGGGTTGAGATTATGGGGAGAGAACGTGGTAGTACTGGTAGTTTCGTCGGCTGACAAGCAGAGGCAAAGATTTACCCAGGTTCAGACCCCTCGGGTGGAGGTAAAGACCGTACTTCCTGCTTGTCTGGTATTGATTGTGGATTATGCGATTACAGGGAAACTCCGGCGAGTTGATGATCTCGCAAGAGCTTTGGTGGTTCGTGTATGGTTGGTCCCAGATCGGTACCCCTCCCAGCCTTTAAATAGGCTGGGTCTCGGGAGTTTCTAACCGACCTAGTTTACACATAAGGAAAGCCTAAACCGACTATGCCTATGTCTAGTCTTGGAGGGTACTCCATCTTCTTTGGGCCTCTTGTCTTGGGCTTCGAGTAGGCTCTTCGATATTGGGCCTTAGTCGTCACGTGCACCAGGTACCCTCATGGTAGGGTACCCGATATGTATACCCATGTCAGATGTCATGTGACAACACAATACCAAGGTGACAGTGTGGGTGGCGTGTATGGCTCCATTAATAAGATTAGAGGGATACTTATCATGAATATTCTTCTGTTGGATGGCACTATAAAATTGTGGTGTTTGTGTACTATTTTAGGATCCTCATAGCAACAGCATGGGGTCTCCTAGATGTGGAATACAGACTTTAAGGTGTGATTTTGTACCCCTACGTGATGGTCTTGGTGTTCTATGAAATTGTGGTGTTCGTTTACTCAGACTTTAAGGTGTGCTGTTATAGCCCTACGCATTAGATTGGTATTTCTATCCAACGAGAGAATAGTTCAGAGTAGCGTAGTGAAGGGGAAGTATTTATGTGTTCAGTTATATTACTATTGTTGAGAGTGTCCACTAGTGAAAGTATGATCCCTAGGCCTTGTTTCCAAGCATTGAAACACCGTTTACTCTCAGTTCTGATGCATGTTTGCTCGCTGCCATTTTTACTACAGATTGCAATTACCACCTATTATTATCTATATCACTTGTATTTTGATATCTCTTCGCCGAACTAGTGCACCTATACATCTGACAAGTGTATTAGGTGTGTTGGGGACAGAAGAGACTTATTGTATCTTAATTGCAGGGTTGCTTGAGAGAGATATCTTTGACCTCTACCTCCCTGAGTTCGATATACCTTGGGTTATTCACTTAAGGGAAACTTGCTGCTGTGCTACAAACCTCTGCACTTGGAGGCCCAACACTATCTACAAGAATAGAAGTTATAGTAGACATCACTCAACTTCTGCAGAATCCTTGCAAAGTTCAGGTGGCAGATGGTTCAACTCAAAGATGTACAACATTTATTCCAAACTGTGCCTGGACCTCTAATGGACATACCTTTCATACTGATCTGAAGATTCTCTCTCTGGGGTCATATGATGCAATTTTAGGGATGGATTGGTTGGAGTATCACAATCCCGATATTGATTGGGTAAACAAGACGCTGAAGATTCAGTCGGCTAAAGGACCAGTGGTGCTATCAGGTCACAAGAGCAACAATGTACAATGCTCTGCTATTTCGGCAACTGAACTTCAGAGCATTTGCCGTTCTGGTGCTGCTGCCCATTTGATTCACGTCTATGCCCTGGATGGTGAGTTGCAACTGGAGGAAATTGTTCCGGAAGACATCCAACAGGTTTTGTCACAGTTCACAGACATTTTTGAGGAGCCAACTGAGCTGCCACCCAGATGTAGTTGTGATCACCACATTCCGTTAATGTCTGGAGCCCAACCAGTGAATATGAGACCCTACCGCCACAAACCAGAATTGAGGTCTGAGATCGATCGACAAGTCCAAGAACTTCTTCAATCAGGCATCATTCAAGCAAGCACCAGCCACTTTTCCTCTCCCGCAATATTGGTTAAAAGAAGGATGGTACCTGGCGCATGTGCGTGGATTACAGGGCCTTAAATTCCATGACTATCGTCAGCAAATTTCCTGTACCCATAATTGATGAATTGTTGGACGAGTTAGTGGGAGCAAGGTGGTTTTCCAAGATGGATTTGCGGGCAGGATATCACCAAGTACGCTTAGCTCCGGGTGAAGAACTGAAGACTGCTTTCCAAACCCACTCTGGTCACTGGGAATACACGGTTATGCCATTTGGGTTGGCAGGGGCACCAGCTACACTTCTGGGAGCCATGAACGCCACACTCAAACCGTTATTGCGCAAATGTGTGATCGTCTTCTTTGACGATATTCTCGTCTACAGCCAGACTCTGTCTGATCATGTTCAGCACCTGAAAGAAGTACTCACACTACTGCAGCAAGATCAATGGAAAGTGAAACGCTCCAAGTGTTCATTTGGCCAGCCACAGATAGCTTATCTAGGCCATGTCATTAACAAAGATGTCGTTTCTTCTGACCCATCGAAAATTGATAAGGTAGCCAAGTGGCCAACACCCTTGAACGCAAAAGATGTGCAGTGTTTCTTGGGCTTTGCGGGTTATTACCGTAAATTCATTGAGCACTTTGGAATTCTGGCCAGACCTCTGTTTAATCTTCTCAAGAAAGGCTGCTTGTTTGTGTGAACTGATGAAACAAATACAGCCTTTGAAGAACTCAAGAAGCGTCTGATAGAAGCACATGTCCTGAAGTTGCCTGACTTTACCAAAAAGTTTGTCATTGACACAGACGCCTGTGATACCGGCGTAGGAGCTGTCTTGCAACAAGATGGGCATCCTATAGCCTATATGAGCAAAGCCCTGAGCCCCAAGAACAGAGGAGTCTCTACTTATGAAAAGGAGTGTCTCGCAGTGCTTATGGCAGTTGAGAAATGGCGCCCGTATCTCCAACATCGGGAGTTTCTTATTCGCACAAACCAAAAGAGTCTCGTTCATCTGGAAGAACAAAGACTCATGAAAGTTTGGCAGGAAAAAGCCTTTACAAAACTCCTGGGCCTCCAGTACAAAATAACATATCGCAAAGGGGCAGAAAATCGGGTTGCTGACGCTCTTTCAAGGCGCCCACACAGCAGCAATATATCTTTGTCAGCTATTAGCATTTGCAACCCAGCATGGCTTGAGGACATTAAAGCAAGTTACAAGTCTAATCCTGCAGCTCAATCATGGATTGACAAACTTAAGGTTTCTCCGGACCCCAAGGGGCGTTTCTCTCTAGCAAATGACATCCTCTATTTCCATGGCAGAATCTGGTTAGGAGGGGCCCCAACTTTACAAGAGCAAATGATGATTGCATTCCATTTTAGCACATTGGGTGGCCACTCTGGGTTCCCGGTACTACGACGTCTCTTTGCATGGCCGAAAATAAAAAACAATGGTCAAGCAGTTTGTGCGAACTTGCCTGACTTGTCAGCAAGCGAAGCATGAGAGGGTCCCATACCCAGGACTGTTGCAACCACTGCCCACACCTGATCGTGCTTGGAAGATGGTAACCATGTACTTTGTTGAAGGGTTACCGACATCTGGCTCAGCAAATAGCATTATGGTTGTAGTGGACAAGCTGACTCGTTACGCCCATTTTATTCCTCTTCACCATCCGTTTACTGCTGCTAAAGTCGCCTTGGCATACATGGACAATGTATTAAAGCTCCACAGCCTTCCTGAGATCATCGTCTCGGATCGCGACCCCATCTTTACAAGCCGATTCTGGAAGGAGCTATTTGCTTTGATTGGTACAGAACTACGCATGAGTTCAGCCTACCACCCTCAGACAGATGGCCAGTCTGAGCGGGTTAATCAGTGCCTGGAGATTTACTTGTGCTGTTTCACTCATGCCTGTCCCACGAAATGGAGCACTTATCTTTCCTTGGCGGAGTACTAGTATAATACAAGCCCTCATTCTGCTCTGCAAACTTCCCCGTTTGTTGCTTTGTATGGGCACGAACCTCGTCACTGGGGCATTGAGCCAGCATCTGTGTGCTCTGTTCCACCTCTTCAAGACTGGCTCGAGGAACGCCAGCTGATGCAACAGTTACTCCAGCATAATCTGCATCATGCTAAGCAGCAAATGAAGGAGCGAGCTGACAAGAAGAGATCTGACAGAACCTTCTTGGTGGGCGATCAAGTTTTTGTGAAACTTCAACCATATGTCCAATCTTCTGTAGCTCGCCGGGCAAACCATAAACTGGCATTCCGCTACTTTGGTCCATATCAGATCAGGCGCAGCATCAACCCAGTGGCATATGAAGTTGCTCTTCCTAGTACATCCAAGATTCATCCAGTCTTTCACGTGTCACAGCTTCGCAAAGCCTTATTCCCAGGTACCCCTATTTCCTCCAATCTTCCAGTTGTTGCTGACATACCTGTTACACCTGTGAAGATCATTGCCCATCGCTGGAAAAAAGGACCACATTTCCGCAAAGAACAAGTGCAGGTGCAGTGGTCAGACCCATCGGTGCTGGACATTACATGGGAGGACAAACTGGAGTTGCAGCAACGTTTCCCGGGTGCTGTGGCTTGGGGACAAGCCGCTTCTCGAGAAGAAGGGGATGTCAGGGGCTCTTCTACACCAACACCACAACAGAGCGACATGAGCCTCTCATCTGGCCCACGGAGGCCCACTCGACTGGTCCAGCCCAATCGCAAATATCTGGGCGACGATTGGGCAACGTGAGGATGCAACCGCATCACCTACAAGAGACTCTAGCACGGCAACGTCTTCCTCATCCTTGGGATCACGAACCCGGAACCGGCGGCGGCGGAGACTTGTTCTCCTGTAATAGGCATAGCTATTCTTACCAATTCCTGTATCGGATCATCTTGTAATCTACACTACAATTCCTATGCCATCACGATAAACACTATCGATACCCTAACATCAAAGAAGCTGGGAGCGGTGGATATGCGCGACTTCCGACCGATCAGTCTGGTACACAGCGTGGCTAAGTTGCTAGCCAAGCTGCTTGCCCTGCGCCTCGCTCCTAAGATGCAGCAACTCGTTAGCTGCAACCAGAGTGCGTTCATCCACGGCAGGTGCATCCAGGACAATTTTCTCCTTGTCCAGCAGTCTGCGGTCACCTTGCATCGCAAGCGCGTTCCTTCTCTCATGCTCAAACTGGACATCGCGCGCGTTTGACAGTGTTGCCTGGCCGTTTCTGCTCAGTGTTCTTAAGCAGCGTGGCTTTGGGCCGAGGTGGATTAGGTGGATCAGCCTCCTGCTGCGCACGGCTACAACGCAAGTGTTGGTCAATGGCAGCGCCGGCGACAGGTTTTGGCATGGTCGTGGTCTGCGGCAGGGGGACCCCCTGTCCCCCCTTCTCTTCATCATTGTCATGGACGTGTTGGGGGCTATGTTTCGGGAGGCTGAGCGACGTGCTGTGCTCGCGGACCTGTCGGTGGAGGGGCTGAAACATCATCTTTCGCTGTACGCGGACGATGTGGTTATCTTTGCTAGGCCGGAACCAGGAGAGCTCGAGCGGTACGCGCCATACTAGATTGCTTCGGCGCGGAGTCTGGCCTACTGGTTAACTTCAATAAGAGTGATGTTATGCCTATCCGTTGCTCAGATGAGATGCTTGGCACCATCACACCGGCGATGGCCTGCCCAATCAAAGAACTGCCGTGCACCTACTTGTGCTTACCACTGTCCATCCGCAAGCTGACACGAGCTGATCTGCAGTCCGTCCTGGATAAGCTTGCTAACAAGTTAGCCTTGTCCAAAGATGGGAGGATTATTTTTGTGCAAGCGGTGATGACAGCGTCGGTAATATATCAGCTGATGGCCCTTGATCTAGAGCCGTGGTTTTTCAAGGCAGTGGATAAAATTCGAAGGGGTTTTTTGTGGGTTGGCAGAGAGGAGGCGCAGGGAGGCAACTGTCTGGTTGCTTGGTCAGCAGTTTGCCAGCCGCGCAGCATCGGGGGGCTTGGTTTCCATAACCTGCGCTCAGGGCCAGCTCTTGAATTTCAGGGGATGAGATTCGCTGACTTTGCTCCCCTTGACTTTGAGTCACTTACGTGTGGGCCCCACACGTGGCGGGCCCCACACGTAACTGACTCAAAGTCAGGGAAAGTCAGCGGGAGCAAAGTCAGCGAATCTCATCCCGAATTTCAGAGGCCCCGGGGCGAAATTCATCAGTGGCCCCAAAAGAGAGAGAAAAAAAGTTAATTTCATACATAAATAGAAAAAATTATTGCCCTAAAAATAGATAAAAATATTGTAAAGCCATCAAACACCAATAATTTTTTCATTCGCATCGAATATCCTATTATTCTCTCTGTTATAAACCAAGCACCATACAAGCTACTGTATAACATAAAAAATTAATTAGACAACATGCTCACAATTAACGGCCATGCTAGTGCACGTCAAAAAAAAGGCTAGCCTAGTGTTCGACAGGGCCGTGCGTGATTAGATTGAGAGAAAACGAATCGTCCGTCCGTGCTTACTGCCGGCAATTCCTAAATGCCGCCCGTTAGCGCCCCGTAATTCCGCGGCGCCTGAAGAGTTTCCGATCGCGAGAGTTCCTGGGCCGGCCCATTATCAGTCCGCAACTACTAAAAAGCAGGAAAATAGTGCTCTGGCACGGATTCGAACCCAGAACCAAGTCGCGCGGGTACAAGTAACGTAACCAGTGCGCTACACTATTGATTACGTTACAAGACCATAATTCCTTCTTTATTTTCTTTCCCGTCTTGGGTTCTCGGTTTTTTATCATTCTTTTCAGTTTTCCGTTTTATTCTTTCTTTTTTCTGTTTTCTTTTTTACGTTTTCTTTTCCCGTTTCGTTTTTGTTTTCCGTTTCCGTTTTCTTTTTATGTTTCTTTTCCCTTTTTGTTTTTATGTTTTCTTTTCGGTTTTATTTTTTTGTTTTCCGTTTTTCTGTTTCACTTCTTCATTTTTCCTTTTATGTTGTAATTTTCGCTAAATTTGAAAATGGTTCATATTATTAAAAAATGGTTCTATTTTTTTCGAAAATGGTTCCGAACTAAAAAATGTTTCGTTTTTAGAATATGGTTCCGAACCGAAAAAATGGTTTTGAATGAAAAAATGGTTCCGATTTTTCGAAAATATTTTCAAAATGGTTCCGATTTTGGAAATGTTTACAATTTTTTGAAAATGGTTCCAAACCGAAAAAATGGTTCCGATTTTTGAAAATGGTTCCAAATCGAAAAATGGTTCCGAATGAAAAAATATGGTTCTGGTTTTTCGAAAATGGTTCCGATTTTTGTAAATTGTTCATTTTTTAAAATGGTTCCAAATTTAAATGGTTCCATTTTTTTAAAATGGTTCCGAACCGAAAAATGGTTCCGATTTTTGAAAATGGTTCCGATTTTTCGAAAATGGTTCCTTTTTGAAAATGGTTCCGAACCGAAAAAATGGTTCCAATTTTTAAAAATGGTTCCAAATTTTAAAATGGTTCCATTTTGAAAATGGTTCCAAACTTAAAAATGGTTCCATTTTGAAAATGGTTCCATTTTTAAAAATGGTTCCAAATTTTCTAAAATGGTTCCTTTTCGAAAATGGTTCCAAACTTAGAAATGATTCCATTTTGAAAATGGTTCCATTTTTTAAAATGGTTCCAAATTAAAAATGGTTCCAAATTTGAAAACGGTTCCATTTTGAAAATGGTTCCAAATTTAAAACGGTTCCATATTAGAAAATTGTTCATTTTTGAAAATGGTTCCAAATTTAAAATGGTTCCAAATTTGAAAATTGTTCCATTTTTAAAATGGTTCCAAACTTAAAAATGGTTCCATTTTGAAAATGGTTCCATTTTAAAATTGGGTCCAAATTTAAAAATTGTTCATTTTTCAAAATGGTTCCCATTTGAAAATGGTTCCAAATCGAAAAAATGATTGCGATTTTTTGAAAATGCTTCCTTTTTTAAAATGGTTCCGAACCAAAAAAATGGTTCCGAACCGAAAAAATGGTTCCGATTTTTTGAAAATGGTTTTGAATGAAAAAAATGGTTCCGATTTTTCAAAAATGGTTCCTTTTTGAAAATGGTTACGAACCGAAAAAATGATTCTGATTTTGAAAATGGTTCCAAACCAAAAAATGGTTCCGATTTGTTGAAAATGATTTCTTTTTTGAAAATGGTTCCGAACCGAAAAAATGGTTCCTTTTGGAAAATGGTTCCATTTTGAAAATGGTTCCAAATTTGAATACCATTCATTTTTGGAAATGGTTCCCTTTTGAAAATGCTTCCAAATTTAAAAATGCTTCCAAATTTAAAAACGGTTCCATATTAGAAAATTGTTCATTTTTTAAAATGGTTCCATTTTGAAAATGGTTCCAAATTTAAAATGGTTCCATTTTGAAAAAAAATCATTTTTTAAAATGGTTCTAAACTTATAAATGGTTCCAAATCTAAAAAACGATCCCGAATTTAAAATGGTTCCAAATTAAAATTGGTTCCAAATTTGAAATGGTTCCAAACTTTTGGTTCATTTTTGAAAATGAAAAACGAGAATTGAAACGAAAATGTTCCTCAACAGGAAGAGGCTAAATGCATGCATACATATAAGATATATTCATAACTTTGTTGAAACGAAAAAGTTATAACACGAAAGTTGTGGAAAACGGCGAGTTTCATATACCCGTGAAAGTAATTTTGAAACCGTCGACTGAGTGTGACAAATTTAACAAAATTCATCTAAAAATATTGAAAACTTCGATCCAAAATTAAGAAGGTACATTCCACGAAACTCGAAACCAATCACGGGAATGGAACCTAATCGTGAACGCACACATTTTTCGTGTGTAAATTATTTTTTGAAACCATTTTCAAAATTCATTTGTGAAACAATGAAAGGAACTAAGAACAGTAAAGGAAGGAACGAACAAAAAATTGGTTCGTGCGTACGTGCGTCGTGTGTGTGCGTCGTGCGTCGTGTGTGTGTGCGTACGAATGTGTGCGTCCTGTGTGTGCGCGTCGTACGTGCGTCGTACGCAAATGGGCCAGCCCACGGAAGGAACATGCAGGCGACGCAACAAGTATGGGGCGCTAACGAGCGCCCTATATCACCTCCCCTTACTGCCTGCGCCTTCCCGTGCGTGCATAGATGGGCCTTTTTTTTCTCTACTACTCTGCCTTCCACCAAGAATTACTTTCAGTGTACACGTGTACCAACTTTGGGCCCCTAATTTTGTTGGGCCCCGGGCCGTCGCACCTCTCGCACTGGGCCAAAGACGGCACTGCCTGCGCTGGCTTAACGCCGCTCTGCGTACGCGCTGGCTGTGGTACCAGAAAACGGACACCCATCGATCTTGGGCTGGCCTGCAATTCAAGGTAATGCCGAAGGCAGCAGCGATGTTCAATGCCTCTGTCGCTATATCTGTCGCCGATGGTGCGGGGGTGTCCTTCTGGGAAGATGCTTGGATCAACGGCCGGACTGCTGCCTCAATTGCACCGGCGGTGCTGGCATTGGTCAAGCCGGGCACCCGCCGGCGTCGGCGTGTGATCGATGGTCTCGCCGATAATGCGTGGGCAAGAGACATTGAGGGCGAGCTTTCTGTGGATGCCGTCGTGCAGTACCTGCATCTTTGGGAAGCTGTTCATGCGGTACAGCACGCCGGCGATCAGGATCGTTTCCAGTGGAAGTGGACGGCTTCAGGGAAATTCAGCGCAAGATCGGCATACCTGGCTTTCTTTGAGGGCTCCACGGTTATGCCTGGTGCGCCGCAAGTATGGCACTCCTTCGCCCCGCTCAAGTTCCGCTTGCACGCCTGGTTTGCACTGAGAGATAGGTGCTGGACTGCGGATCGCCGGCTCCGGCGCGGCCTCGTCTCGCACACTTTATGCCCGCTCTGTCTCACCGAGGATGAGACCATGGAACACCTGACGATGCGATGCAGCTACGCCGCGGCGATCTGGACTGGGCTTAACGCGAGACTTGGAGTTTCTCTTCCCCTGCCAGATGCTTTGAGCTCCCTCGCCATCTGGTGGCCTGCTGCTGTGCAACCCCTTCCAACCAAGGATCAGAAGACGGCGAACTCTCTCATTATGTTGGTGCTTAGAGCGATTTGGCTAGAGTGTAATGCTAGGGTGTTTGAGGGCCAAGCCTTGCCTTGGGGAAGGGTCCTGGACACGATCGTAGACGAATGGAGGTTGTGGGCGGCGTGCAGATGTGGGTCGTCGCGAGAGTAGTTTCATGTCTTTGTTGTAGGTGCCGTGCCCCAAGTGCACTGGTCGTGGTGTGCTGTTAGCCTGACGCTCTGTCATGTCTTGTAATTTGCACTATGTTCTCTCTCTTGATAAGCTTAATAAAGAAACGCGCAGATCTGGTGCGGCTTCTCTAAAAAAAGAACTAACGATGCATGGCATCAGCTATCGTAGTTAACCTGCTGTCACTATTAGGAATCAGAGACGTTGGGATTAACAGTCAATGCTATCGTCTGCGCCAAGGAGGCAAGCGCGGCCGCCCAGCTCCAGACCAGCGCCACCGCAGCTTGAGGGCCTTGAGGCAGGCGAGCGCGGCCGTCCAGCTCGAGGCGTGCTCCCCCGGTGCCTAGCTCGAGGCGTGCTCCGCCGCTGCCCAGCTCCGGGCGAGCGCCGCCGCCCAGATCGGGGCTATCTCCGCCAGCTCTGGCTCTCTGTCTAGCGGAAACCACGGCCATGGTCATGGAGCTGCCCTGCTCCGATGCAAGCGTGGCACATAATTAGCACAAGGGGGAGAGAGCACGGGGACACGAGAAGGAGACGACGCGGACCAAACGGTTCGGTCGATTTGGAGGGGGATCAGTTGGCTCAGCATATTTGGGGTATATTCCTTTTTCGATAAAGGGAATTTTATTACTTAAAAGGTTTAAGCATTACACCCAGCCTCTGCACAACGAAGGTGCACACAGCCGACAAAGTATGTAGTCCGAAAAATAAAAGGTAGCGATTACATATCAGAATGAGAAATTGTAATCACGCCTAAGGTGCTGGTGGCCCGATCCGCAAATTATGCTGCCATCCATGTTGGGATAAAAAGTCTCTCGCCGTATCCTCCAGTCTTGAACAGACCTCCATAAACAGGTCTCGATGCCCCACACGTTGCAACTGAGACCACGAACGGAGTGTAGCTGTAGTCCTGTAGATAACCTGCATGAGAGAACAATTTTTATCATTAAAAACCTTGTCATTTCTACATAGCCAAAGCGACCATATAACGGCTAGCGCTGCCACCGTAATAAGTTGTTTGAACCTAACATCAACCCCATTCAGCCAACTGCCAAAAATATGTGCAATGCTTCTTGGGGATATAAAGTAGAACCTATCTGGATGATTGACCATATAGAACCTGCAAACTAACACTCGAAAAATAAGTGGTTGATAGTCTCGTCTTTGTGACAGAAGACACACCTCTTACTACCATGCCAATTGCGTTTTGCAAGGTTGTCCTTAGTAAGAATAACCCCTCGACGAAGGTACCACGCGAAAACCTTGTTTTTTAGTGGTATCTTCATCGACCAGATTTTCTTATTATTATCTACTGGCACATCAGGTTGGATTAACACGTTATACATACTGTCCACTGTGAATTTACCACTCTTGTGTAAACTCCATCGAAACACATCGGACTCTTGCGTCAAATTGACGGAGGCTAGTCGGTGTAGCAATTCCTGCCACGCCGCTAACCTAGGACCAACGAGATCTCTTCGGAACGTCACATTTGGTGGATGAACCTCCAAACAGTAGCAAGAGTATCGCTTTTGTGACGTCCAAGGACAATATTATATAAGGCTGGATATAGTTCACGGAGTGTAGTAGTACCAAGCCACTTATCCTCCCAGAATCTTATCTCCGAACCATCTTTGATGGAGAAAGAGCCATATGGGAGGAAGAACTTCTTCGTCGCCATTAGACCTGCCCAAAAGTGAGAATCCCCGGGTTTCCATGAAACCTGAGATATCGCCTTTGAACCAACATACTTTCTCCTGAGTAGAGTTTTCCAGACACCTTCTTCGGTAAGTAGCTTAAACAGCCATTTTCCAAGAAGGGCACGATTCTTAACCTCAAGGTCATGAATCCCTAGTCCCCCAAAATCTTTGGGGCGGCACACTGCATCCCATTTTGCCAGTCGGTATCTCTTTTTTCGTTGTCCCCTTGCCAAAAGAATCTAGACCGAAAGTAATCCAATCGATGTAAGACTCCCTTTGGTAATTGGAAGAATGATATCATGTACAGAACCATATTGGTTAGGACTGAGTTTATGAGTATCAATCTTCCACCCAGGGATAGTAGTTTTCCTTTCCAACTACTCAGCCTTTTTGTATTCTTTCCTCAATGTGTTTCCATTGTGCAATCGTAAGCCTCCTAAAATGAATTGGGATGCCTAGATAACTTATTGGAAACTCACCAACCTCACAGCCAAATAACTCAGCATATTGGTTGGCCTCCGCCTGGGCGTCGCCGAAACAAAATAATTCGCTTTTATGGAAGTTAATTTTTAGACCAGAGAGTTGCTCGAACGCTGAAAGAATTAATTTCAGGTTCTTCGCTTTCTCAATGTCATGTTCCATAAAAAGAATCGTATCGTCCGCGTATTGAAGAATGGATAGCCCGCCATCCACTAGATGCGGAACCACCCCTCAATTTGCCCATCCAACTTTGCACGTTCAATGATTATGGCTAGCATATCAGCTACTATGTTAAATAGTATAGGTGATAATGGGTCACCTTGTCGTAGTCCTTTTTTCGTTTGGAAGTATCTACCAACATCGTCATTGACTTTGATGGCGACACTTCCGCCGGAAACAAAACTATCAATCATTGAACGCCACTCATCAGAAAAACCTTTCATTCTGAGTGTCTGTTGGAGGAAAGACCATTTTACTTTATCGTAAGCCTTTTTGAAGTCAATCTTTAGTATGACCCCATTCATCTTTTTCCGATGTAACTCATGCACGGTTTCATGTAATATCACAACGCCATCAAGGATGTTGCGACCTTGCATGAAGGCTGTCTGAGTAGGTCGCACAACATGATCCGCCACCGAGTTCAACCTAATAGTCGCGGTTTTAGTGAATATCTTGAAGCTAACGTTAAGAATACAGATAGGCCTAAATTGTTGGATCCTTTCTGCTTCATTCATGTGTGTTTGGTTGGATCCATTCACATGTTTTATAACCAAACACATATAGAATCCCAACCATCCCACCACATCCCTCTTAATTCCTGGAACCAAACACACGCTTAGAGAAGCACATGAATCTGTCAACTTACCGGCAATCCAAACGGCCTTCCTAACTCTCTTTTGGAGAAGCCGCACTGGAACATTGATCATCGCCCAAACACAGCTCCAGGCAACCATTTCATGCTTGCACAACAATTAGATTCATTTGCTTGCAAAACTAAATTCAGATGTTTGTTCCAAGTATCACTTGTATTTGTTAAACAACACAATAAATAGTACACAATGCCGGCACGGAGCACCACAGGAACAGTGGACTCCACAGTAGAAGATTTGCTTGCCTAATGAGATTGTATTTGGTCTTTATCCAGAGTTATTTGCTCTTTTGCCCTTGTCGCGACTTTGATAAATTATGAAATAAAACAGACATAAATGTAGCTCGTTGACACATTTTCTAGTCCTTAGCAAAAAATCTTATTTGCATCTTTTAAAATAATTGAAAAGAAAATCAAGCACATTTATATTGACTTGAAACTTATGTATGTAATTTTTTTGTCAAGTAATACAACCGATTTGCTAAGTATATTCAAAAGTGAGTATGCTCGAACTTAACATACAAAACTTACGCTACTTTTCCTATTTGATAGGTGAGTTTTATAGGAGGGTCCCTGGTGTGGCATAAATTTGACATATGTTCCAAGGCTCTCCTTTGTGTATTCAAAATTCTTATCCTGCTGCAGCAATGGAGACCTCTTCTCAAGCCCGACGCCGCACCGCTACTGGACGCGTTGGTCGACTCGCTTAAAGCTCTTTTCAGCGCCACGTTTTCGCCAAGGAACCCAGGAGCTACAACTTGATGAGTTTTGGCCTTGACAGCTGCGCCTGTTTGTGGGGCGCTTGTGCCCAGTTACCTCTTACCCCTAGGTGGATGTGTCGTATCCTCCCTTAGTTGGTTCTTAAGTTTGTTTCCACCTCCTGGGCGAGCCTAGACCTCTTTCTAGTGTTGTTTAATTGTAATCCCTAAGCTACCCTGTTGTGACGCTTGCCTTCTGGATTTATTAATTTAAAGTTGGGCACCTGGTGCCTTCCGTCTAAAAAATCGCAACTTGGTCAAAGGTTGTGACCTTGAGAACATGCGTTATGAAAATCCGTTGTAGTACCCTCGTGTCCTCTCCTTGTACATGTACATTGCTAGCTAGGTGCAAATATCACGCTCCTCTTTATGGGGGACATTAATATATATGTAGGTTCTCTTCACGGACAAACCAAATACATTATATATCCATGTACCACGTTAGGTTTTTATGGTTGTGCGCATCGTCATGATGTAGAGGCTGGGGTTATGCTCCCATTTCTAAAAAAAAATGTACCTTGTTAGGTGAAAATTTCCTGCTCTCCGTTGTATATACCTATGCACCCAAAGCCAACTTCAGTCATTGTTTGACGGGAGCATAACCAGTGTTTCTTCTCTAGAGCTGCATGTACACGCTAGCTATAGGTTCCCCACAAGACTGGGCAAGGGCAGCACTCGGAGAGCTAGCTCAGAGAGATAACTATAGCATCACGTATCGCACTTGATCTGCTACTAGTATTAAGAATCGGAGACATTAGGAAGAGACGTTGATGTGGCAGGAGCTAATGGAGCTGAAAGAGCAGACGTTGAAGTGCCACGTTGCTTGATCGACCGACTGGTCTGATTTCCAGGCATCCAACTGGCCATCAGTAAGATGTCCTCTGACCGGAAGCTCGAAGAAGGGGTCACACTACCAGGTCAAACGGGTGTGCTGCACAAAGTGGACGGCCAACCGCGCACTCCCTCGACTAGAAAACTCGATCAAGATCAGAGTGACTTCTGCTAAATCAGCTGTCTGTATAGGGGCCTGTTTGGTTCACAGGATTCTAAAAACGTAGGAATAGAAAAAACGCAGAAAAAGGATAGAAATGTAAGTGCACAACAGAGGATTTAAAAACACATTAATTTTCTAAACTTTGTTGTTTTGTTCAGGAATAGGAAAAATATAGGTTTAGTAATAAACATGGTCAAGTCAAAGTCAAACCATTTGAAAGGTATAATTGGCATTTTATAATGCCAAGACAGCGGTCTCGTTCTTCGCATATGATTTAAAAAATGAGGTTCAGGTGGATTGTTAAATTCCTACGTTTTTACTTTGAAACCTAAATCAAACGAAAATTTCCTGCGTTTTTTATTTACTCAATTCTTTTGAACCAAACGAACGAATAGTGTCCTCATAGAATTTTTTCTATACCTACATTATTCTACACTTTTCCTTTGAACCAAACAAGCCCTAAACTTGTAATATTTTGTTGTGTAGGTGCACATTTATCCACTTTCCATAGCTTTATTTGTTGAGACTGAAACATAAAGCACCATCTTCGTTCTACTTAATTGCTCTCATTTCAAAGAACCATAACTCTTCAGAGACATGCACGTAGCCGGCAAAAAAAACATGATTTGTACCAGCCATCGCTTACTAAAGAGAATCTACAACAGTCCACTATCGGATGACTGAAATATTACTTTTGGCTTTTTATAATGCAAAGGAACACCCAAACATCTACTCCATCCGTATCAAAATATAAACTTTCTATCATTTTTCTACACAAATGTATCTACATATGTTTTAGTGCAAGCTTCACATGAATCTTGCACTACAACATGTTTAGATAATGTTGTGCAGAAAAAGGCTAAAAAGTCTTATATTTTGATACGGAGTGAGTAATAGTTAATTGCCTTAGTTGCAAGTGAATATATATATGTGCATGTACATCTTACCTTTCGTGTGCCATGGTAGGTGGTTGCACCCAAAGCTAGCTTTGGTAATTGTGTGAGGGATCAGAACCGTTTTAGTTTTAAGTTTTTCTTTAATAGAGTTGTAGGTAGACACTTGATTTCTCATGAAACTACGAGAAGGGCAGAACTCGGAAAGCAACATGATAATTTTCATAAGATATATATCATAGTCAACCTGGTGTCGATACTAGGAATCAGAGACATCGGGAGCACCAACTTATGCTTCAGATGCTAATCGTGTTCTGGCAGGAAATTGACATGTGATACGGTCTTTCAATCGTCGTAATGTCCAATCGCATCGCCTAATAGACTGGCCAGTCTCATTTCTAAGCATCTAACTACCGAGCAAGACGATGGCGTCGGACTAGGAGCTCCAAGAAGGCTTCACACGTAGTAGCAGGTTAGGGCGAGCCACGCAAAATTATCTACCTTTTATAATTTTGGTTGGTGAGGGCCGCCAAAAGTTTCTTGAGCACCAGATCATTCAGGGCATCGTCAGAGTTGCACTTCCTGCTACAGATCGAAGAAGTTTAGAACATGGTAATAGTGATGCACCAATCAGATTGGAGATTATTACTAAAAAAATCTGTAGTTCTGATTTTATAAGCATTATTCCCCTAGGAGTAGTTTTTTTCATAGTAGAAAAATCTAAAAGTTACAGTAAAGAAAGAAAATAGTGCTCGCGAAGCTGTGGTTTCCTTTAAATCCGCTCTTTATCTTATCTTGAACAGCGGAAAACCTACCTTCTTCTCCATTCTGCCGCCCATCCTCCGTATGAGGAATCCTCTTCCTTCTCATGACATAGCCATCCCGTGCTCCGAGCAAACCGAAAGCTCCACTCCACCGCCGACGGCTCACACCGCTCCGCGTGTGTCACCGCCGCTCTGCTCTTTCCATCCCGAAGTCATAGGCTAGTTTTCAGCAGCAGAGCACGGCGTCGCGTCTCCGTCTCCTGTCAGCGTGCATTTGTATGAGTGAACTTTGTTGTTTTCTTCTAGGCGGCTCAACCCTTCAAATTGAGTAAACCATACATACTTCTCCCAAATCCAAATTTGACAAATGAGTAGTGAATTTCGATTATCTCGACGATGGCAACACATCCATTGACTCGGATCGTCGAGAAGAGCATCATTTTTTAACATCATATGAAGGTGACTATCATAAGAGAACGACAAAGTCATGAAGTCAATTTCACAATATTATCTTTGAACTAGGTAAAAGAGTACCCCACATCGAACGACTTGAAGAGACGCCTCGATGGTGTTTTCTGATTTGAAGTTCAAGAAGGAAAGGCAAAAAAAATGCCATCGGAGGGGGCAACAAGAACCGTTTTTGGATGAGGATACCCGATAAAATTATGGGGTGTTATAGTATCACACATGATTTATATAACAGTGTGCATTCGACAACCCCATTGCCCCCATCAATAACGACGGAGTCATAAATCGTGTGCGATCGGCAATGTTAACCATGTGCGATTATCCGATCCGACAATAACAGTACAGCGGTGAGACAGTCGTTGAACCAACGCAATGCCGACCACAACGACGTCGATTGGTCGGTCCAATTTCTAAGTATCGGAATAGCGACCAAAAGAAGATGGCGTCAACTCAGAAGCTCCAAAAAGGTCTCACGCGTTGAAGTAGCATAAGCCGAGCTGCGCGCCTGACTGATGTATAAAAATTGGTGCATGTAGCAAATGTGCATAATTATCCTCCTTTTGTTGTTGTGTTTCTTGAGTGCCGGCAAATGTTCTTAAGAACCAAATTATTTATATGTAGTGATGTGTCGTCAGAGTTACAGTTTTGGCTACACGGATGGAGTCGGAAAATGTAACGATGCACTATCGGCATGGAGACTACTACAATCCAGCACTTGCAATGGTTTATCCACATAATGCTTCGACCATCTTATCCACATAGCTTTTATGTAACATCGTATTCAACCAATTGGTTGGCATGCTACGATCATATGGTGGGTCGGGAGAGTAAAGAAGACAACTTTATCCTGAAGGCGGCATTTGAATTCACCTTGATTCCAATCTCTAAACTCTTTTGTCCTTTTTACAAGAAGTATCAAATCAATATTATATAGACTTTTGCAATGCCGAGGAACCCAAACATCTAAAAGGAAATTCACCTACTTTGTAAGTAAATATATGTGCATATTCATCTTGCCTTTTGTACATGAACAATGGTAGGTGAGAATACCTTTCTCCTTGTTATATATACCCTTACACCCAAAGCTGGATTTGCTCATGTGTTGAGGGATCAAAACCTTTTTATTTTTTCTTTAGTAGAGTTGCAGGTAGATACTTTGTTTCTCACGAAAGAAATGGCAGAACTCGGAGAGCTAAGAGATGTAACATGATACTTCATCAGCTATATATCATGGTCGACTTGGTTTCGATAGTAGGAATTGGAGACATTGGGAGCACCAACTTATGCTATACCTTCTATTCGTGTTGTCGCAAGTGAGTGGGACGCTACACGGTCATTGAACCGGTGTAATGCCCAATCGCGACTCCTAATAAACTAGTGAATCTCATTTCCGGACATCGAACTACCGAGCAAGAGGATGACGTCTGACCAGAAGCTCCAAGAAGGCTTCACACGTTTCAGCATGTTAAGGCGAGCTACGCGCACTAACGACGTGTGAACTCAGTCGAGAGTTGATAGTGGGTTTGACTGAATTTTGTTTATGTGTAAAACTTTGGTGCATGTAACAAATATGTACAATTATCTACTACCGGCATTCCTAAATATAAGCCTTCTTAGCTGTTCTTTCTTGATTCCCCCATATCTGAATGTATTTAGACACATCTTATATTTCGGAACGGAGTAAGTAAATAATTTTAAAGTTCTGATTTCTTCGTCTCTTAGTTTTATTACTCCATTATAATAGAAATCCAAAAGCTGTGGTAAGAGCACCTCCAACGGGGAGGAGCAAACGGACAAGTCTAGTCCGTTTTTGTCCGGACGGACAAATGACTGCCTCCAACGGGCTGGCGTATAAAGACATTTGTCCGACCGGACTGTCCGTGCTGGACCAAAGCTAGCCCAAATTTGGATCCGATTTGGGCGAGGGCGGACTGTCCGGCTGTCCGCTGTGACCTCCTCTCGTGTCCGGTCTGGCCCAGCTGCCAGCGAAACAAAATCCCACCTTTTCTCTCTCGTTTCTTTTTCTCTTTCTTCTCCATCTGCTCCCCGCTCCTTCCGATCCAGGAGAGCTCGCCGTCCCCGGCCAAGTAGCACCTCCGCGATGCACTGCTAGAGGAGGCCGTCCCCATGCTGCCCACCCCCCTCCACGCGCCGTCCCTCTTCCGGGCGCGCCGCCGCTCATCCTCTTCTCGGGCAGGGGTGCCGGCGCTGCCCTCGGGCTGCGTCGGTGTTCGTCGCCTGGGCCCGAGCAGGGACACCGTCAGCCGCCGTGGCTGGCCTGGGTGCGTCAGTGCGTGGTTGAGGCGGATCTCCTGCCGGTGGCTCGCACGGGCGTGCTCGAGGAAGGGCGTCGTGGCTGGATTGGAGGACTTTGGTGCCGATGCGTCTCGATCTCCTGCTGCTTCTCTCCATCTCGTCCTGCTGCCGCTGCTCTCGATCTCCTCCGCTTCCGTCTTGCTGCTCTTGATTTGCTCCACTCCTGGCATGCGATTGCATGCTAATTTTGCTTTCGTGCTAGGTAATTTTGGCAGTCCTTTCCGTCTCCTTCCGTGCTAGTTAATTCTAAATCTTGCAATCAAGATTCTGGCAGCGCCGTTTCCTTTTGTGCTAGCTCAAATCGAGCCGTAGTCAGGTGCTAGCTCTCTGAAATAGAGAAAGAAATAAAAAGTTGGAAAAATAAGCGCTCCACCGTTGGGGGCAGTGTACACCCCAAACGGACAAAGTTCCTTTTTGTGTCCGCGGACCACCCCAAACAGACAAAAAAGGCCATTTTTTTGTGTCCGTATGCGCCACCCCGTTGGAGGTGCCCTAAAAGCGAAGTGCTCACGAAGCTGTGGTTTCCATGAAATTCGCTCTTATCTTATCTTGAACACCTGAAAACTTACCTTCCTCTCCACTCCACCGCCCACCCCAACCCACTCCGTCCGTACGAGGAATCCTCTTCCTTCTCACGACCTAGCCATCTCTTGCTCGACCAACCCACCGCCGACGCCTCACACCTCTCCGCGCGCGTCGCCGCCGCTCTGCTGCCCCCACCCCGCAATCATCGGACACGAGCGTTGCTTCCAGCCATCCACGCAGACTAATTAACCTCTTCGAATTTCGGGATCCAAGGAGGGAGCCAGATAGTGTCGAATGGATGATTGAATTTGGGGGATTCGCTGTTGGTGGTAAATTCCGATTACTTTGACCCAAACCGATTTAAACTCCACAAATTTCGGCTTCTTATCTGCTTTCCAACTGCTCCCCACTGCAGATTACAGCATGCTTTCCTTCAGATATGGGGCACCTGCTTTTGGTCTAGCGCTGGAGAGAGCTTCCGCCGCCACGCATCCCCGGAAGTTCAGCTCTGTAGTGGTGAGCTCCATTCGCCTCTGTAGCAAAATGTTTGCTTGCTGAAAATTCGTGGTTACTGGTGCTTATCCTGATTGGCTGTGGCACAGGTGTGTGGTGCCAGGGGTCCGAGACCAAGGTATCCTCGCGTGTGGAAAACTGATAAGAGGATTGGAACCGTCTCCAAGTCGCAGAAGCTTGTCAAATGTGTAAGGTTTCTTGTACATTTCGCTGTTGTGGATTTAAGCAGAGTCTGTAACTCAATGTCAATTTGCGCTCATTCCCGCTGATATGCTAGAGCACAGCAGAACAGCATGCCTGAACAAAAACAACTGTTCGCAGAATTCAGTTTAACTTCCAGTGTTTGTTGTCATTCAGTTTGTTACAAGTAACCTCTTCATTAAAAAAATATCAGGCCAATATCGATTGTGAGTTCTTTATTGTTTTGGCTTTGGAGGGTTAGAGCCAGTGTTCCATTTTATCATTTGCATGACACATTTTGCTTTTCCTGCAGATTAAAGATTTGTCTAATGTGAAGGAGGAGGTTTATGGTGCTCTTGATTCGTTTGTCGCATGGGAACTGGAGTTTCCCTTAATAGCGGTAAAGAAGGCACTGCAGACGCTTGAGGAGGAAAAGGAATGGAAAAGAATAATTCAGGTATTGACCGGGAGTTCATAATTTTTATGTTAAGTGTCAATTATTTTGTCTGATGTGGTTTCTATCATGTATTCCTAGTCAAAATGTTGCTGGATATTTTATCTCTATTGAAGGACAAATTAAATCTTGAATATATAGAATTAGCTCATCCCTTGCATAGTATTCTTTCTCTTATGGCATGATCTCCGATTTAGGTTATCAAGTGGATGTTCAATAAAGGTCAAGGAAAGACCATGGGAAGCTATCAGACTTTGTTAACTGCTTTAATTGAGGATGGACGAGTTGAGGAAGCAGAAGAGCTATTTGGAAAGATATTCTCAGATATATGGAGGGTCTGCCTCGTATTTTTTTCATGAAGATGATCTCCTTGTATTACAGTTCGGGGTCATACCAGAAGATGTTTGAGGTAGGAAAACTAAATATACTTTTTTTGTTTTCAATGTGCAACTCTTATAGGAGGGACAGTAACATTGCCGCTGAAAACTGTCTGGCATACTACCTGACACATAGTAAGATGTATCCATTTTCTAACCATTTCATGTGTACATCGTAACTGTCTAGGTTTTTGCTGATATGGAAGAGCTGGGTGTTCGACCTGATCGTTCAATTGTCAAGATGCTCAGTGTGGTATTTAAGAAGCTAGATATGCCGACAAATACGAAAAGTTAAATAGGAAATATCCACCTCCAAAATTTGAATACCGATACATCAAAGGCAAGCGCATAAGGATGAGGGTTTACCCAGATGATAGTACTGAAGAGACAACACCGAGAGACTCTGACACAGATGGACTGGAAGAGGCAGATAGCATAAACCCTGACAATGAATCAGAAGAAGAGGCAAGCACAGGCCTGGACAGGAATGTAATAGGCGATGCAGCTTGGGGAGACTTTAAACTTGTATAGCTCAGAGCTTCAGTTTGATGTTTTTGTGCCTGCTTCATCATTGCAGGTAAGGGTGCAATTGTCTGTTTACTTGGGCATAGTTTTGTGTCATGAAATCCTTAGATACTGAACTAGAGAATGTTTCAAATTGTGTTAAGAAATTGGGAGACATGTACATGATATCATGCTATTAAAGAGCAAATAAATAATAATTTTACCGGACTTTTCAAAGTTCTTTCGAGCAGACAAGCAATAAGTCCTGCAGTGGACAAAATAATATGTAGGTACATTTACGATAGTATGAACATGACATATGTACATTGACTTACGATAGTATGAAACATGACATCTGTACATTCATTCTGCTTTCATATTGCTCATGCTTCATTCAAACGCTTCTCATTGGATTTGTGTATATGCGATTGAAACCTGCTCATATTTTCGATACATATAATGTGCAAGTGTTTCTGACCTTTTAGTTGTGCCGCAACTTGCTCTATTATCTAGCAGTTTAGTCCAGTCTTGCAATATTTGGAAAATTGGTAAAATCATTGGTAAATGGACAAAAGAAATGGAAGGCCTCAAATGTTCTTCCGATGATATGGTATGTTCTTCTAGTGATCTGGTAGTTTATTTCCAGGACATGCTTTTTTTAGTTGCTTCAGAAAGATACGTAGTTGATCATCTTTGACATGAGGCAGGATATGGTTGATATCTTTGCCTCCGACGTATCCAACAAAGAGGTCTGTACACCGCAAGCCTTCACCATGTGGTGCTACATACATACAGACATCAGTGTGGTGTTACTGAATTATGTTATCGTTTGAAATCCTCACACCGCGGTCACATGAGGTGCCGTCTCTTTGAACATTCATGGATATGGCCTTTGTTCGGCTATTTCAGGGTGAAGGCGGAATGTTGTGCTCTGACACTGAAACATGTACAAGTACTATTATTTGTAGGACTATCGTTAGTCAGGCAGTAGTATCTACGCCTTAAATGAAATGGTTGTAGATAAATCTACTTCGTCTTTCAGTATCACCTTATATTTCCTCCTTGTCTAAAGGACGTGAAGCCAATTCAGAGGCGAGTCATGGATTCGCAGCGATCAGTGTCATGAATCTCCATCTCCCAACATGGAGCAGCTACATTTTCTGTCAGAAATAACTACAGATATCAAATCGTACGAATCGACCTTTTTAGAACCAGTCCGGTGTTGGAACGTCATGATCGGAAGAAAATCAGGTCAGATCACGTACAAAACCTTCCCAGCGTGTTTCAAATAGGATTAAAAGTAATGACTTATGGGCAACTTTTCTCAATGTATGGGGTCGACCATAATCTTTTCTCCACATATATAAAGTCTACAGTTAAGTGTTTTGCACATTAATTCATACTGCTGAAGTCAAACTCCCATCTGGTAGTAGGACTCTCCTACACGCAATGCGATTACTGGATCACCAAAATATGTACAAAATATCCTTAATCTTCTCGACAGTCGTCTCCTGGGAAATGCTGAACCACTAAACCATGTACAAAATGTCCTTAATCCTTTTAGGGGTGGTCAATCATGCTCCCTGCAAAATTTATTCGTCCAACAAGCATTCGAGACTAGGCATCCATTTAACACTCAGATTAAAACATTAGTATCTCAGTCATTTCCTCACCAATCATCAAATACTAGGACGTAGCAGGCTAGGTGCACTTGCCGACCGGATCATGCCAGAAAGCCACAGTTCGTCCTGAGCAGAAAGTGCAAACCGTAACAGCTGCACGCACCGTTGGAATCAATGCAATTAGCGATCTCCAAACTGGTGTGTCCCGCAAACCAGCTTGGTCTGGAATGTTTGATTTGAGATACCAACGTGTTCTTTGTTTTTCCTTAGAAATGCTCTTCTCAGCTTGTCCACCGCTTCAATGATTGCCTTGCCTTGTCCCATTCAATGAAAGCCATGAAGAAACCCGGCATAGCAGATAGAACAGAGTTGATCATCCATCTCGGCAGAGCGTTTTCCAATCCGTTGGATGCAACCTAATGGGTAGGCCAGTGAAAGGGGCAAAGGCATCAAGCCAATGTTTAGCATATGTTGCGTGTCCAAAGATCCGTGTAGGATCAACAACGTGATGTCTGCATATTGAAGAGCTGGCATGGCAGTGGAGCACTTGGTACTTGAACCTTGTATGACTGTGTGTGGTTGCTTTTATATAAAGCGGGGTGAAAGCCTATTTCGAGGAGGCATGGCACTGGAGCAACGCCATGAATTGGGTGTACGAAGAGACCGAGCCATATGCCCTTCCGACCTTCTGTTGTAGTGTACCAGCCACGAGTATGAACAAGTATGGCGATGCCGGATCACCTTGCCATTCCCCTTCTGAATTATGAGATTTTTTTCATGTTAGTCCATTAATCAGCAAATGGGCTTGTGATGTTTGTAGCAGATTTGTCACCCACCATATTCATCTGTCTGACTATATTACGCACGGGTGTTACAGCCTTACAGGACAAGCTCCAGACTTTCATGTTGGGTGGTCATTGCTCAGGTATATGAATTGAAGTTGTGAAGTCTCTGAGGTTACACGTTTTGTGATCAAACATACTAGTACTGTGTAACTAACACAACGAAGATAAAAGGATCAACAGGTACAGCGTGCAAACACAAAAATACAGTTCCCGTCATCAAAGAAAGCGGCAAACAATGAAACAAACAGTGGTGACATTGCTACCTCTTCAAATGGACAAATTTGCATATCTGGACACATCAATAACTAGTGATGGTCAAGAAAAGCATGTGCCTGAATTTTGAGCACACAAGCACCGTTTTCTCCACTTCAAATAGAGTAATAACGGTACATGACTACTTGATGTCATTACAAATCAGAACCAGTAAAGTTACTAAGACGGTGAAACTATTACATAAATGGATGAAATCTTCAGAATGTAAGAAAACTAATGCAATGCTAGCTTGTTCTAATGTCTGGGCGCTTCGTTCTCGCAATTCTGGAGCATAGGAATATCATCCGGTGCAAGACTAAGATCTGCTTGGTAGTTTGCACTCTGATTGTATTGTGCAGACTGTGCAATGATCTGGTTGAGACGTTGTTCTACTTGTTTCATATCCGGACGCTCTTCTATCTTAGGTCTCAGGCACTCTACAGCAACCTCGCTGACCATTTCTAGAAGTTTAATGTCCTCCTCGCTTGTAACAGCCTCATCAACAAAGCTTCTTACTTGTTTATCCAGACAAGCTTGGACAAATTTTCCAACATACCTCCTTTGGTCGTCGTATATGGCAGGACTTCTTGTGATAAGTTCTATGAGAATAACTCCGAAGCTGTAGACATCACTCTTCTGTGTAACAACTCCATCATCCATATATACAGGATCTATGTAACTTAAATCCCCAATGACATTGTCAGTCTTCTCTGATTTTCCTCTCGCGAGCAGGCTTGTGGTTCCAAAATCTGAAACTTTTGGGGTGAAATTTTGATCTAGAAGAATATTCGCAGATTTAACATCACCATGACGAATTGTACTCTCTGTTTCTGAGTGCATGTATGTTAGTCCTCCAGCTGACCCAACAGCAATTCCAAGGCGTGTATGTACTGATATGATACCTACGCTGGACGATCCAAACATAACATCGTATAGACTGCCTCTTGCTACATATTCATACACCAGCATTGGAACATCCACCTCTAAGCAACAACCTAGGAACATGACAATATTTTTGTGCCTCATTCCAGACTGGATTATAACCTCTTTGATGAATTCCTCCTTCATGCCCTTGTCAATTTTGATGGAAACCTTTATAGCTACTTTTTGTTTGTCTTCCAGAGTCCCCATATAAACCTTGCCAAAGTGGCCCTCTCCAATGACATGTTTGTAGTTATCTGTTAATTTTTTTAGTTGCCTACGTTTGTAGATCCTTATATTTTTCACACCTTTCAGTGCCGGACCACCATTTTGATCATAAAACCTATTGAGTTTTAGTTGTTGCCGGGACATAACCATGAGCACGCAGACAACAACGAAGGCGGCAAAACCTGTAAAAGTGCAGAATAATGAAGTTTTTAATTAAATACTTATACAATGATATAATAATAAAAAGGTAAGTGGATTATATTCCAGCCACCCAGGTTCTAGTCCTCATGGACGTAGATTTTGAGTCATTATTATTAAAAAATCCGCTGTAGGGGCTTCCTCTAACGAATTCCTTTCAGAAAAATGATATAAAATAAAACTACAGTATTATATAGCTAATGTCATTTCATTTCACATAATTAAAAAAATAGAAAGATTATATCGTAAGAGTGACATCAACTAAAAGTAATGAAGTGGGTAACTAATTACTATTGTCTCCTGATTATATGCAACTTATTCAAGAGCACTAGGCCAAGGATAAAAAATAGTGGGAATGGAAAAGGAGGAAAATGATGAGGACATCCCTAATACAGTTACACTCACTACATCTATAAATACATATGCTAAGTATCAGGAATAGTAGGACCAATCACGAGAGATCCCACAACAATGATAAGGTACTTCCGTTTCTAGGAACTCTATCTCATGTTCATGAGAATATGATTTACTCTATCCCAGCAAAAAACTAGAACTCATAATTCTAACTTTTAGACATCTAAATCTTCAATTTCTTTGGGTGCGTTGAAAAATTCCGTCGAAAGGACACTTTGATTTGGGAGGCTACCTATTTTTTGGGTCAGTCAACTAAATATTAACGTTTGTGTTAAAAATTGTACGCTTGTAGTTTTATACTATTTAAAGCAAATAAATTGGGAAATCGGCGGTGGCTCCCGAGCTCACTGCAGCTCGATTTTTGTAATATTTGAAGAAAAAAACTTCTAGGTCCCTAAAAATCTGAAATTTGGTTTAAAAATATACATACACATTATGTACATACGTCACTTTTTTGTATTTTTTATATTTCGGGCTACGTAAAAAAGAGAAATTTGGGGGGGGGGGGGGGGGGGGGGGGGGGGATACCTACTATTTTCCCTTATAGCTTGGAATATGTTTATTTGCACCAAAAATGTGCATATACGTAGAAAACTTGCATATGTATCTATTGGAAAAAAATTGAATTTTTTCAAACTCAAATTTACAATTTCCAAAAAATATTCACCCGAGTGCCACAAATCTGCATCCGGCAAAATTTTCTTAAAATAAGAAAAGTATGTGTAAAATTCACAATAATAACTAGCAAAAGGGGAAACTTCAAAGTGTGCTGAGGAGCACACGCTCCCTTTTGAAAATTAATTTTGCATTGATCCAAAAAAATCCAAAACAATCATTCAAATGACTCAATATAGTTTCTTACCCAGAATCACCTTTGCTACAAGGGGAAATATCTCTGAGCAGTTCCCTTTTTTAGCGTCGCCTTTCATTCCACGTTTGCACCGACAGTCATAGCCTCCCAACGTATTCTTGCAGATCCCGAAGCAGGGATACATGAGACTGAGCTCATGACTCTGTTTTGCCATCTCGCACTCATTGATGTCTGGAAAAGATAAACAGCCGGTGTGTCAAATGGTGGACATATAAGTAAGCTCATTGTGAACAACAGATGTATGATAGTTGGCTCTGTGCATCACAGGATACAGAGAGGACGGAAGGGAGTACTTGCAGTCTTGCAGACGTACCTTGGCATCCGTTGGCGATGTAGGGGTTCCCCTGGTAATTCTCCCAGCACTTGCAGACGTAGCCGCCAGTGGCCACGTTGGAGCAAGAGCTGTTGCCGCTTAGGCAGGCGTAGTCGGCAGGTGGCTGCCGACCTTCCGCCAGACAGTCCGAGGAATTCCTGATGGCGAAATCGAGCACCACAGGCACGCCCCTGCGTAGCCTGCCGGACAGGCCCTCATAGCCGTACAGGTCCGGCCTGGAGAAGTGGTACCAGGAGCTCTCCACCACCATGGCGTAGGAGCACGGCATGGTTTCCCTCGTCGATGTCGATGCTTTGAGCCGGCTCCCGAACCCGAGCCCGAAGTTGGTGAGCGGTGGCGCGCTTACGGGCCGCAAGTCGGCGATGCAGCATCCCGCACCGGCGCACGATCCGTTCGTCGCGGACTGCAGGTTATTCATGAGTTCTGAGAGGCAGGAGGGCTGGTAGGGCGTCTTCTTCATCTCACTGAAGCTGCTTCCCATGCTAGCTTCGACGCTCGCCCCAACGCCGACGAGAACGTTGTGAATCGCCGAAAGGAGGAAGAGCCCTTCCTGGCCCAAGTACGTGCGTTGAAGCTTGGACACGAATCTTTTATCATTTCTGATATTTCTGATGCAACGAGAGCTCACTGCGGAGTACACCCGTGCCTCGTTCTTGCCAGGTGATGCATCCATGAGCTCCACCTCCCGGCGCCAAACTTCCTCACTGATAATTTGAGATGCGTTGGTGTAGTTCCGGACCCTCGTCCTGTGGTCCTGGTATGTTCCTTCGAGGAAGGCGCGAGGGGGCAGGAAGGAGTTGTCGCAGACGACCTTGAAGCCCGGCCGGAAGCAGCCGGGCGTCATGCCGAACGGGAAGGGGATGCTCGTCTCGCCGCACTTTTCCGGGCAACCCTCAAGTGTGATTGGCTGAGCCTCCTCCTCAGCACTGGCCAACAACTGATGTTCAGTCGCCGGCGCCGCTGTAAGGAGCAGCAGCAGTAGGATGGGCAGCCGCAGCTGCAGCCGAGAGTGGAACCGCAACGGCATGCTGCTCTTCTCTTTACTCTTTGCTGGCTGGCTCCGCAAAAGATAGGCTGGTCCTCTCCTCTCATATCGGAGTATATACATGTTCATTGTTCAACATCCTTCCGGATAAGCATGCCACTGTGGCCTCGGTCCTAGGGGTCAGTACTATTCTATACTACTATTAAAAGAGCAAACTTGTGTTGATACATTAAATCTGAGCCCTTTAATATTTGTCCAACGCTTCAGATCGCTCCAATGTTTGACAACTCAACACATCTTTTCAATTTCGTGAAAATTACAATCATTGTGCCACCGCCAAGTCAAAAATTAAAATACCGGTTCGTTGTGTTTTGTCCCTAGCTGCGCAACGCACGCGCCCCGTCGTTCCTCCGGGCGCCGCTGCCCAGCTCCTTCCCAATCGTTTCCGCATCTTGCCAAGCGCGCAATCTGGCCGTCCCGAGTCCCTACGTCACGTTGCTGGTTCTCCCACCTTGCCTCTCTTCTTCCCCCACCAGCATCCCGTTGTCCTCGAAGCGCGGCCTCCTCCATCTGGTGCTCGCACCGGCATGCGCCCGAGGCCGTCGCCCTCTGAACGCGTGCCTCCGCCACTGCCACATCTCCATGCCTCTGGCCAGGTCAACCGTCGCGACAGCGACGCCCTCCTCCGCTCTGTCCACATGTGCACGCCTCCCGCTCCCTGTTCGTCTCGATGCCGCAGTTGTCCTCTTCAGCACCGGCCCGGCCATTGGCCGGCGATGTCCTTGCAGCTCCTGCCTCCGCCGGTGGAGCTCTCGACCTCGGCTTGGGTGGGGCAAGAGAGGATGAGGGCTTCAGAAGCCTGCAGCATGCAGGAGCTGGTGAGAACTGCAGTCTGCATCGGTACCAGTACTCCTTGTCGCCGCCGCTAGTTCCTCCGCGTGCAGCGCGAATCTTCTCCCGCCAGGCAATCTCTCCCCACGACGCGCTGTGGTCGCGCCCTTCCTCCTAGGGAAGTCTGCTGTGCCGTACCGACCCCGTCTATGGTGGTGGCTGCAGGTCAACGGATGAACGGATGCTATCTCTCCCTGGTCGACTGCCTTGCGGTGGCTAAGGTCATGGGGTGGCCTGATGCTGCATGATGGTGCTATATACAGAAGTAGAGGAGATTTTCTGGCTAACTGATGTGATGGTGATGCGCCGAGGCCTCAGACGGTCAAGAGTTCAAAATAATTGAGGAGCTTCCTAATCCTTCCACGAATGGAATCTTTAGATTCACAAATAAGCACATCTTTAGATTCACGAACGGAATCCTAGATCGTGATGAGCAAGGCGAAAAGATCACTGCTAGGGAAAGACAAGGGTTTATGTGAACGCACTATGTATGTTAAAATATAATTCTTCAGATGTTAATAAAAAATATGCCAATGTTACTCCCCATATTTAATTGAGGATTTTGTAGTATATACAAGTTCAAGAGACCATGCAAGCCTAAGAGCAGCTCATTGGTTATTCATGAATTGTGGGATTGGACAACACGTGCAACAGAGGCAACACAGGGTAAAAGGGAAGGACCAAGTGTGTTGTGTTCATGCAGCGTTATCATTCTCCAAAGGGGATGTAATACCCGACCAAGAACCGCTGGGACAAAACTGAGGGGAAGATATTCTTACGGTGGTGGAGAAAGAAGGGAGGGGGGCTAGAGTAGAGCAACTCGCTAAAGATGAAGGAAGTAGCAAATTAAAGATGTGGGCATTTGTAGTGATGCTTCCGTACACCACAAATTTCTTGCCGTTACGCACTGACATCTTGCTAGGATTCAGAGGAAAATCTAAAACACGGGAATGATTGTATTTCAAACTTAAAGAACAACATTCCTTCGTAACGGAACTTTATCCTGCTGGATTATTAGATATATAAACTTATGTTTAGATAAAATTGTGGCTTTTTAATGCCTAACATGACCGATGATTTATTATGTGCCACGACTGGTGTGAGGTTTTTCTCGACGTATCGAGCTTATCTAGATAGGTAACGAAATTAATTCAACATGTGCTGCTTTTGTTTGCTTGCATTTGGATTGCTAGACGAGTTGTTCAGATTAATCGAGTAATTAGACTAACGATTATAATTTAACTAAAATTCTGAACAATGGTGTGCAATGGTTGTAGGTGTGAATAACAAACATTGTACTGGAGTAGGACCCGATTATGGGGGATGAAGGAACAATGATCTTTAGGGACACCGTTAAGATGTTGGAGAAGAAGAAGTCATCACCGAAGCATGAGATGGAAGGCATGTTAATTATAAACATGTAGCTCGTTTTTTGAAAAACTCGAAATTTGCATTTTTAATTTTCAAAAAATCGGTCAAACATCTCAGATATAATAGTGATATGATCTATAAGTGTGCCAAATTTCAACTCAAAATTCGTTATATTGAGGGTTGGACAAAAATGACAAATGGTTGGATCTCGGTGTGAACAGTACACAGTTTTAAAAAACTTGATTTTTTCAATACTTTTTTCTGTATCCAAAATACTATGCATTTTGAGTTTAAACTTGTCACTCTTGTAGATCTCGACACTAGCTGCATATGGGACTTTTTTTCACGATTTTATGAAACTAAAACATACAGATTTCAATTTTTTGAAAAAAGAGAGCTATACATATAGCTCGAGCTCCATTTAAACTTTCCGCATGTACTATGTGCTGATACAGCGGAAATCTTTGCAATTGATTCTACTGTACCTTCATTGAAATTTTATTATATTGTCTGTTCAACTTGATAAATGAGGTTAGCCTTTTTAGATGATTTGTCCTAATATTATACGTGCGTTGCACGTGCACGTTCACTAGTCTTTAGTAAAAATGTGTTGGAAATAAAGCAAATCATTTCCTAACAAAATGTTCGTTCAACACTCAACATCCATCCATTTCTAAAAAAACACTCAACATTCATCATCATACGAATTCAGAACTGTACAATCTACATCCGATTTTACACAGCCTCCACAACAACAAAAGTCAAGGTTCAAAAAAAAATGTCAAGATCGAAAAAACCACACAACAAATTAAAAAATCAAGGGATTAGATGCGCAAGAAAAAAGAGTAACCAATTATTCTTTCATAACTAATCCCACCACATGCAACCAAAAATTTCATACTGTATTAGAAGTGAAATTAAATAGGCAAACTAAGTTATCCATCCCTAACTAAGTTGGCCACATATAACAAAAATCCATATCCGCATCAACACGTGTTACTTAGCTATGTTACATAACATATGCATTGACATTGGATGAAAATGAGTCATCGGCTCCTCCAACCACCAGAGTTGCGTTGCGGCAGCCCCCTGATCGGGACAAACATAGTGGTACTGCAGACGGGGCAGATCTTCTATTATTGTGTTCTCTAGGGGGTTTTGGCAAATTTTGGCTCTCTCCACCTCCTCTACCGTTACGTGTCCTGACTAGTGGGTACAGTTTCAGGTCAACAAATACAAAGTGCTTCCGAGAGCAGTGACCGTATCTCACCACACAAATCATCTCCGGCTACCGTAAAACGGTATTTTCTAAATACGCTGAACAATGCGAAACCGTCGACAAGTATGTGGATTAACCATGTATTCCACTCATCTTGTTTCTATATTGCGTTCATTTCGACGAAGTCATAGATGGTTTCGGTGAAGATGGTCGGGTCAGGCAACGGTGGTGGCGGCTACCAGCTCCTCGTGATGTCTGGTTCGTCCATGGCCCGGCTACAAATGTTGCAGCGGCACGAGCAGTAGCAACTACTCCCTCTGTTCCAAATTAGCTGAGTTACATTTATCCAAATGTGGATGTAACTAGACATGTTACATGTATAGATAAATCTACAAAGTGAAGTCATGTAATATGGAACCGAGCTAGTAGCAACATCCAATTGTTTTCGCAAGTTTGTTGGAGCTCAGCCTTAATGGACTGATGTGTCCAAGTAGGGCACAGAAGAGAGGTTTCATTACTCGCGACCCGGAAATGATGTAAGCCAGGGCACTAGAAAACACGCTGCGTTGCACGGATCGGGAATCAAGACTGGTTGTTTAGAAGACTACTAAAAGAGCAAGGGGCCTGTCAGGCATATTTTGGAGTTCGTTTAAATTAGGTTTACAGCCTACTTTTGCTGCCTGACAACATTAAGGCCAAAGAAAGTACAAGTGGTATGTCAGGCATATTTAGGAGTTCGTTTAAATTAGGTTTACAGCCTGACAACATTTATGTCCAATGGCTGTCGCTTATACGGACACTTGTGCGTACCAAAAAAAAGTACCGTTTATTTAAGCGCTCGCGTCTGCTAACGCTGAAATTGACTACTTCCTCCGTCCCAGTTTTTAGGTCTTACTAGATCATTTAGGCGCGCGTTGCCACGCCCGTCCATTAGGATTGTAGAATGTCAGGAAATGATAAGAGAAAATTTGAATACACATAGCAGGAGTGTTCTGACCCGGAAACTCCCTTGTGCACCCGGGTGCACATGCACCTGTTTTTTTCGAATTTTTTTTGAAAATTCAAACGTGTCGAAAAATTCCGAAAAAATCATGCACGTACCTGAGCATGTCACGCACCATCGTGTCAAATTTGGCGACGAAACGACATCGCGGCCGCCCTGTGCAAAAATGACAAAATTCTGACAGAAAATAGATCCAAAATTTTGAATTTTCAGATCTGAGATTTGTCATTTTTGCACAGGGCGGCCGCGATGTCGATTCGTCGCCAAATTTGACACGATGGTGCGTGACATGCTCAGGTACGTGCATGATTTTTTTCGGAATTTTTCGACAAGTTTTGAATTTTCAAAAAAAATTCGAAAAAACCGGGTGCATGTGCACCCGGGTGCACATCGTCCGTGTTCTGTTCTGACCATAGCAAAATGCAGTCGTCCAAAGTCAGAACCAGAATTATGACATAAAGTTCACATAGTATGCTTAGATAACTAAGGAATACTAAAAGCATAAGCATGTAACCAAGTATGTTTTTTGTAGCAAATTCTTCTTACTTTCATTCATAATAACTGTGAAATCTCACCAAAAGAGGTACAATCTTCGGGGTAGGCTCATCTAGAAGAATTTTGCCATATGACCTAGCTCATATGCTAAATTGCTTGCTTCCATGTTAACATGTTCATACTCAACTTGAGAAAGCACCTTTGACATCTGGTGGAAATCATTGAAGACAGCGACCACAATTCCACTCAAGATACCCCCTGTTAACATGGAACCAAGTAGTTAGTTGAGCATATGTTAATTATTTTCAACAAGCCAAAAGCATTTCTCTAACCGTACATTTACATTTTCAAGCAAAGAAATCAACATCTAAACATGATATGAACGAAAGCACATAACTTCAATGTTATGACATGAAATACATATCAGCTCATGCACAATTTTCATGCAGGTCAAATACTTGCAAGTAGTACGTGTAGCATTTGTCCAGTGCACCCAAATTTTCAAGACCTAATCATGCTAGTACAAAGAAAACATAAGCCCCAAATGACAACTGGTTCTGCTATCTTGGCATTAATTGTACTTTCCTGCAAAGAGGGACAAAACCTTAAAATAAACAGGAAAGTCGCGCACCATGCATCCGAGAGTGTAAACATTCATGGTTTTGCATGCTAAGCAAGGTCGAGTAGGAAAGCATTATATATTAATTTTTAAGAGGTAAGAAGACTTACAAATCGTAAGTACTCAGATTCACTTGAACGGATGTAATGAAAACAATGCATCCAACTACATCACTATAAGGTATACGGTGGAAGTGAAAACACATTGTATGTGAATCTGTAAATATTACCATGCTCATCTCTTCAGTTACAAAAAAAATTACCTCTAATTCTTTCCTTTTAATCAACTGAACATCAACTTCAACCTTGAACAAATTTATCTCAGTAAAGTTGGAGCAGCAAAAAAGATCCGTTGACCCCCAACCTGACAGCAAAAGCCTAATATGTCCATACTGCTCTGCTGTGGAGCAGCAGCACAATCACATCTCCCCTTGCATCAGTTTCTCTGCAAGTTATTCAGTTGTGAGACGGCATTGCAGATATAATTTATTTCCCACAAAACACAAACTTGAAAAAGGATGAAAGATCAAGCTACTTTAGAACCCTATCTGAACATCGAACAATAACCCCAAAGCGACAGAATACCTCTCCTTTTCTTTTTGTCCCTCAAAAAAATGCATATCATGATATAAGTTCTACACTCCAGAATACGAGAAACTTGCTGCATGTAGACTGGGAGCTAACACAGAAACACAAGACGACCGAGTGTCTCAATTTTATAGAAGAGAAAGAATTGCTGCTGTTAGTTAATAGGTGCCTGACTTAATAACCTACAACAACGAAAATGTGAAGAAGTGAGTAGATAAAGCTATGCACTGAATTCAACACACAACCTTGTAATGGATTAAACCACCACGGGGTTAGGTGATAATTTGAAGCTCCAGAAGCTTTCTACTACAGTAAAAACACCTAAGCGGCTAAGCATGCAAATTATCAAGCAAATGTCTTTTGGTATTTTTTGGTGTTGTAATCAGATTTACAGCAATTCGTTGGACATGTGGTATGAAACTAACAACTGATCAGGATTAGATTAAGATGTCCACCCTGAAGTAATAGGCTGCTCTAGCAAAAATAAGTTGCGGGGAATTCAAGGCTGGAGCTGATATTCTCCTCCCCACCTCTAACTTGCATCCCTTGTAAACCATATGGCTCAACCTCAACTCCTGCACGGAAGGGAACCAGGAAACATTAAAGTTGCAAGAAACATCTGGATTAACAATCGAACAGTAATAAAAGTACAAACCTGACGTAGAGACTATGCAAACCGTCACGTCGGTGTGGGATCTCGCTCGCAAACCCTCTAGATTTCTTCCCTGGTAATGGGCGGAATGGGGGCAAGCCAGCTTGGACGACGCGCATCGCCACAATGATAAAGAGCAGCTGCGACACAAGCGTTGAGGCAGCGGTCGCGGGAAGGTCGCCCCATAGGGCCAGAGGTGTTGGTATCCTTACGAAGTCCACGAAGGTAGCATGAGGACCCTAAGCAGGGCGGCGAAATCTTTGGCCCTCGTCGCCGTCCGCCATCGCATTGCCGCACTCCTCTACCTTTCTTCGCTCTTTCCCTCTCCCTCCCCACGACGAGGACGATGGCGGCGGCACGCCTAGGTTTCGCGCAGGCCAAAACAGGATGGGTGCGGGGAGAATTGGCCTGGGGAGGGCGTCGCTCCACTTGCCTCCATTTTTGTCGATGCATACGTGGCGAAATCAGGACGGTCTATATGTGATCGAACGAGAGGCCACCGATTTGATATCGAGAGTAGCGGCCCGCGGGACAATCGGCCCAGGCTCGGCCCATGCAGAAGAATAAGCACATCGGACGTCTAGTATCGACCAGAACATGTAATCGGACGGCCAAAGTTGATGATAGCGTGAGATGCTTCCTCTTGTCTTAGTTTTAATATCCCTAATTGGCAATTTTTAGGTCTTATTGGCAAATATCTTAGCCCAAGTTGGTAACTGATTGGGGCTAAAACTTTGTATGTATTGGTGGAATAGACAATCACCCACTAATTGAGAGGTAATTAATATAATTGTGCCTAAAATGTGAGGTGTTTTGGGACTAATTATTTTTAGAATTATGCCCCGGAAAATTAGGACTGATGGAGTAGCTTTATTCGCTCGGTTGCCTCAACGCTTCATCTTGTATATACGTGAAAAAAGGCCAGTGTTCGCTGCTATCTTGTGCACCGATGCCAGATCAAATTCCAGGATTTCACAATCCAACTACTAGGAGCTCCTTTGATTCATAGAATAGGAAAAGTGTACGAATAGCAAAATCGTAGGATTGGTATGACATGTCTAATTGAATCTTATAGGAATAGAAAGTTCCTTTGATTGGTGAAGAAAAATCCATAAGGTTAGAGCTCATGTTATTTTCCCTTTGGTTGGCCATACCCGCGGGGCAGTGGTCATCATGCCCTGGGTTGTTGTTGCAGAGCCGTGGCCATCTGGCCCAGGGGTGATTGCGTCGTTGCCATGGTGTTCTGCTTCCAGAACCGCAGCGCGCGTGCCCACCTCCTCCAAGCACTTGTGCAGATCACGGATCGAGTTGTCGATTACCGGTGTCCACTTGTTCAAGCCGTGGATGTTCTCGACGACTTGCCCGTTCGTGCTCGCCAAGGCCTTGAGAGAATCGTGCACGGACACGAGCGCAGAACTCGTATCTTCGACATGTTTCGTCACCTGTGCCGCCAGGTGCGCCAACTCCTGTTGAAGTTGCTCCATCAGGACTTCGGTGTTGAGGTTCTCAGCCGCTCCTGATGGTGCTAAGATGCACCTCCTCATGTCGCCTCCACCTATGTTTTTGTGCGATGAACTCCGCTGACGCCTTCGGGATTTTACATATCACAGGAGAGATCTGTGACCAACCGACCGACCCCGCCGGAATCCGCACCAAGCCGTCTACCGCCTCCAATCCGCCTCCGATTTGGCACGTGCTTGCGCCACGCACCCCTCCGCCACCGTCGCGACCGGATCTGGAGAGGGATTTTACAGATCAGACCAACCTCAGCGCAGATCAAGTCGGAAATCGCCACCCATGCTCGCTCCCGGGAGAATTTGGGAAACTGTTCTCGTAGCGAGGTTCAGATCGAGTGTCTCTGATACCATATGTCACACTACTGAGCATAGAATTAGAGTCTCGAACTCATACATGCTCGCGTCTCGCAAAGCAGAAGAACAGCACGCAGGCTAGAGAGGGGAAGAGAGCGATGCCCAGTTAGGGACTTGAGTTCATTCAATTCTTCGATGCCGATCCCTAGGTCACGCTAGCCTCTTGTAAGCCACCACGTCGCTGTCGTTGGTGGAGGTTACCGCCAGGTGGGCCTGGGTTGCGTCACGGTCTTGTTGACGTCGAAGACGTCTTGCCTCCATACGCCTTCTTTCCTCCAATGCCTTGGTCATATAGGACACGGCGTTTTGCGTCATAGGTGCAGATGCACCCATTATGTAAAACTTTTTTTTTAATGTCAAAAAAATTCCGAAAAAAATTCGGATATACATCAGGACGTTTTGTGTCAGTAAAAAAGTTTCATGGAGAAAAACCATTTTTTGTGACCTGTGCAAAAAAGACAAAAAAATGTCTCGTACAAAATCATTTTGGAGCGTCCAGATTTGTCTGTTTTGCACAGGTCACATAAAATTTCTTTTCTTCCCGAATGTTTTATGCTAACATAAAATGTCTTGATGTATATCCAAAATATTTATTTTGAATTTTTTGATATTTTGAAAATTATTTTTTGGGCAGTGGGTGCATCAGCACCTATGACCCGTTATGGATATCCGCTTTTGCATGCACAAAATGGATTCTTGTTACACCGATGGAAAGAGAGAAGATCTGGATAAATTGACAGGTCCCAAAAAATATTGGGGCCGCCAGATCAGCCCAGTAAAGCCCAAGAGGCCACTAGGTGGACGTGCAAGTGGAACTGTTCTGAATATTTGATCGTGGTCCCATATCGGCTGATCAAATCCATGTTAGTCCGCTTGCTCATCTCCCGGTAACGCTAACCTTTAAAAAAATAAGACTCCCCGCACCTTCTTAACTACGTCTCTGTCCTGGTGCCGCACCCTGCCGTCCTGCGGTCGCATTCTCCTACAACTGGTTTCCAACTTTTCGGTTTTTTTCCCGTCATCCAATTTTCAGCTTCTCAGTTGTCAATCCACAATTGATGTGTTTTTAGTTAGGTTATGATACGGGGAAAAAGGTTAGGGGTGAAAGTGTTACAGACCCAACATCTATATTAAGTGGGCACATGGGTCTAGGATATATGCTGCAAGGTATTGATCTCGGGGACGGCATGCCCGATGGGAGAGAAGGAGACCCAGCGAGAAACACAAGGATACGAGACGCACGCGAAAACAATTCTTGTACTACGACATACTAAGTCGTCTGTCAGTTAGTTCAGTACCAGTATTAACTCTAGTGTTAAATTCAGTTTCTGGCAGTATGGGTAAAAATTAAATTAAGTATGGGTAAAAATTTATACACACATATTTCACAACTGTATAAACATGTACTTTTTCAGAAATTTTGAAACTTTAAGATAATGTTTGTTACCTAAAAACAATAGGCTCGAACTGTTTTGCATCTTCGGGCGTTCCGTTTGCTATTCAAGTTCTCCAGATGCCCAATCATAACCCAGCCAACATATATTTCAAGATAGCACCAACACTGCATCCATGGTGGTTTTTGAGATACATATTTTGGCATCGACACCTGAATATATCAGTCACAAGTTTTACAGTTACACGACAAGCTCAAGACTTTCCTATTGGGTGATCACTCGTCAGGTATAAGAAGTTCACATGAGAACCTAGAAGATTGCACCTTTGTGAGCAAGCATACCAGTACTGTGTAGTTAACACAATAAAAATAAAAGGATCTACAGGTATTTACAGATCCCATCACCAAAAAACCGGCAAACAAACAGTGGTGATATTTCTACCTCTTCAAATGGATGTCATTACAAATCAGAACCAGTAAAATTACTAAGACGATAGAGCTGTCACATAAATGGATGAAACATTTAGAATATAAGCAAACTGATGCAGTGCTTATTTTAATTTATGGGCGCTTCATTCTCGCAATTCTGGAGCATAGGAATATCATCGGTGCAGAACTAAGATCCGTTTGGTAGTTTGCGCTCTGACCGTATTGTGCAGACTGTCCAATGATTTGGTTGAGACGTTGTTCTACTTGTTTCATATCCAGACGTTCTTCTATATTAGGTCTTAGACACTCTACGGCAACCCCGCCTACCATTTCAAGAAGCTTAATATCCGCCTCGCTTGTAATAGCTGTATCAACAAAGCTTCTTACTTCTTTATCAAGAGAAGCTTGAACAAAGTTTGCAACATACCTCCTTTGATTGTCGTATACGGCGGGCCTCCTTGTGATAAGTTTTATGAGAATAACTCCGAAGCTGTAGACATCACTCTTCTGTGTAACAACTCCCTGTTCCATATATACTGGATCTATGTAACCTAGATCCCCAGTGACATGGTCAGTTATCTCTGATTTTCCTCTTGCGAGCAGCCTTGTGGTCCCAAAGTCCGAAACTTTAGGGATGAAGTTTTGATCTAGAAGAATATTGGCAGATTTAACATCACCATGACGAATTGTACTCTCCACTGCTGAATGCATGTATGCTAGTCCTTCGGCTGACCCGACAGCAATTCCAAGGCGTGTATCTACTGGTATGATATCTACGCGCCTCACCCCAAACATAACATCATATAGACTCCCTGTCGCTACATATTCATACATCAGCATTGGAACATCCACCTCTAAGCAACAACCAAGGAGCCTGACAATATTTTTGTGCCTCATTTCAGACTGGATTATAACCTTGTCAGTGAATTCCTTCTTCATGTCCTTGTCAATTTTGATGGAAATCTTTATAGCCACCTGTTTTTTGTCTTCCATTGTCCCCATATAAACCTTGCCAAAGTGGCCCTCTCCAATGACATGTTTATAGTTATTTGTTATTTGTTTTACTTGTCTCCTTCTGTAGATTCTTATATTCTTCACACTTTCAATACAGGACCACCGTTTTGTTCATAAAACCTCTTGAGTTTTAGATGTTGAAGGGACATAACCATGAGCACACAAACAACAACAGAGGCAGCAATGCCTGTAAAAGTGCAGGATAATGAAGCTTTTAGAAGATTTACAAAATGATACTAAAAAAATAAAGAGTTACTAGCATTGCATTGTACTTAATTAAACAATAGAAGGATTATATCGCAGGAGTGACCTCAACTAAAAGTAATTAATGAAGTGGGTAAAATAGTACTATTTACCTTCGCCTCTATACAGGTTATTCAATAGCACTAGTTCAAGGATAAGAGGCGGAGGGAGTAGACAAGGAGGAAAATGATGAGGACATCCCTACTACAGTTAGACCCACTAACCCCATGCCACTCCTAATCAAGTATCAGGAATGGAAGGACCAATCACCAGGGATCGTGCATGCCACTTATCTATTTCACATGTTCATGAGAATATGATGTTACATAAATTAGATGTGTTTGTATTATAAAAAAGATGGACCTAGAATGTAAAAGAGGGAAACAATTGGAGCTTGATCAAGCATGGAGATGGAAGGGAGCACACAAGGAATAAAGAGCCTAAAGCAAAGATTCGGGATTTTGAAGCCACATATGATGTATGGAGAGTTGGAGACATGAGCGAAATATACAAGATAAAATTTTATAATTTCTTCCACAACTATCCGTAGGTCTTAGCCACCTTATCATTAGGCGAGACTCATTTAAGTTTTTAATAAAGCAATTAGGAAATATTTAGAGTCTGTATTTTCCAAAAATATCTCATATAGGCAACATAGGTATGATAATCTTCCATGTGTATTCCTGAGCTATCTATATTGTCCTTGAACATCATCGATCACTGATTTGTACCAACAAGGGGAAGAGTCACAAATTAGTCTTTTCTATAAAATGGGTTTGTGATGCTTATCTCAAGATACTTTAGTCGGAAAGCTCACCCCTAAATCATACAAGGTTATTTAGTGGGTTAGCTGAGGAAAAGCAGAGGTTATCTATACTTTCTTATAAAGCAAAACCCCACTAAGTGTAATTAATATTTTTCTATCTCCACATGCAAGCTATCCACATCATCCACTTTCTTAGCCAATCGATTTTCCATGTCATCTCCATTAATATTTATTAATCTTTACATGAAAAATCCACATTATCCATTTGTTTAACCATCTAATTATCCACATTAATAGTTTATAATACACACTCATTTCATATCGATTAAATTTAGTATCTCAACTATGAAAAGTTGAATTTTGTATATTATTTAAGAAACTTATTAAACCGTGCCTATTATACATTTTTGTTTACACAATATAATTTATAAAGGGATTCCCGCTGCAACGCGCGGGGTATCTTTCTAGTTACTTATACAACAGAGAGAAAGTGTTTGTCGCTCAGAATGGCATCTTACTCAAGAAAGAGTTTTCTCGCTCGGAAGGTCAGTGGGAGAATGGTCAACTCAATGAAATTAAAGATAAACCACTCGGAGGAAAGTTCGTGAGTGATTTCCTCGTGGAAGATCAATTCGAGGACCCTGCTGTTGAAGTCACACAGACACTACGAAGCTTGAAAGGCTGCATAATGTACACATTGTATTGTTCTTCGGTTGCTCGCGAGGATTAGACCTTAAGTTGATCGTGCATGGCTCCACCATCAAGCCCACGCCAACGAGGACGTTGCCAGTCACGGATAGGCGGAACGGGCCTTTATCTTCTAGGTACGTGGTCTCGGTCTTCTCCAGGTAATTGGTGTCGTTTATGATGCAGAGGGAGCTCACCGCGGCGCGTACCCGTGCTTCGCTCGTGGCGACGGACATGTCCACGAGCTCCACCAGCTTGTACGTTTTCGTGCGGGAGGCGCGCTCCGCGAGACCGTGCGTCACCGTGGCGGTGTAGTTCGGCTGGTATGTTCCCCCGCCGTTGGAATCGAGGAAGGGGCGAGGGGGGAGGAAGGAGTCGTTGCAGACGACCTGGAAGCCCGGCCGGAAGCAGCCGGGCGTCATGCCGAACGGGAAGGGGATGCTCGTGTCGCCGCACTTGTCTGGGCAACCCTCACGTGTGATTGGCTGCGCCTCCTCCTCAGCACTGGCCAAGCACTGATGTTCAGTCGCCGGCGCCGCTGCAAGGAGTAGCAGCAGCAGGATGGGCAGCCGCGGCTGCAGCCGGGAACGGAAGCGGGAGGACATGCTGCTATCCTCTTTACTCTTTGCTGGATGGCTCAGTACTAGTGGATGATCGATACTCGGCTGGTGGAACATGAATCCTCTCATATATACGTATATATACATATATAAAAGGAGATGATTGCTTAGCTAAACATGGCAACTAACTGGGGGCGGATAAAGAACCTAACCTAAACATGCGCAGCATGTGACCCATCACCAGCAAGGCAAGCGCTCACGCGCCAGCCATCACCGGCGACGGTGGATCTATCGGCTCCGAGTGAGTTGACCGTGCCCCCTCTGAAGCGCCGATGAGGGCACCGATTGAGATATGTTCTCTAACCAACTGCAAAAGTCAACACTCCAATCTTGCAACGACTCCGAACAACTAGCTGGTAGTATCTTCATTTCTTAATAGGGCACAAAGAGAGAGGCATCCTAACCTTACAGTTGACACTGATCCCTGCTAATATTAACAAAACAGTTGCAGAAAAGAATGTACAAGTAGTGCACACATCAACAAAGTGGTGCTATTGAAGATGCAGGTTTTAAATGTATCAAACCGACGGACATATGAGACGATGTGCACTTAAATTGCAGCACGTCCATTTGAAGGACTTGTATAGAGCTTGAGATCTGATGCTCCAGTATACTGCAACCGTTGAGTATTGCTTGATGTCCGTTCTCGAACCAGTCCAGAAGTCAACTAACCGATCTTTGCAACTGGCATTCTATTTAGGCGGACGTATATACTAAAAACAACTAGCTGGGGTATCTTCATTTCTTAACAATTATATCATGTTCGATGAAAATGTGTACTACAAATTATTTTCATCTAAGCAAGGAGTGCCCATTTAGGCCTTGTTCGGTTTCACGAGGGATGAGCGGGATTAGCATGGATTGAGAGGGATTAAATCCCATCTAAGTCAAATTCCCCTCCAGTCCACTTGGAGAGTGGATTAACCGAACAAGGCCTTATAGGGGATGTGTACCTAAATTGTAATACTCTGGCTTAATTAACAGATGCATTGATGGGCTAATATCCAGGTAGTTTGACCAAACTGCTTTCAACTACTGAATCTGACTGTTTATTTCAAATAATCTTGCAGATAAACCGTGACCTCCGTACTTAGCGTGCTCACATTGGTGGAGTTCATGGCGACATGTTAATAGTGTGCTTTGGATTACTACTATGATTCACAGATTACAACGAGAGTCAAATCTAAGGTAGGGCGAAGCCACCAACTATTCTCCACCGTCTCTTCTATCGACGCCTTGCTTTTATCTCCAGCAAACCATGCGTGGACAACTCAGCTTCAGGTCCACGTATGCTTCGGATACCTTGTGCTCTCCTTGCGGTCATGGCGCTCGCGCTGAGCCACTACCAGTGGGCCTTCGTCGTCAGGAGCAGTGTTAACATTCCCCCTTCCTTAGAAGCTGGCTTTTCCCCAAGCCGGCGATAATGAAAATCGTTGCTTCAGCTCATCATAATCTTCCCATGTGTGACTCAAGTTGCACAGACCATGGAATCAAAACTTCACTACCAGCAACATTTCTACGCTGCCGCAATCGACGCTAGAGTACACGAGTTGGCACCTGCAAGAAATCCAATGGAGAAGGAAGCACGGTATGTACCTCAACATTAGCACCCGAGACCTTTTTGAGCCTTGAAACATGGACAATAGGATGAATGCAACTTGTAGAAGGCATGTCCAGATGATAAGCCACTTCACCAAAACGAGCACTGATCTTGTATGGCTCATAGTATTTGAACATCAACTTGTGATGTGCACGAGGAGCAACAGAGGACTGAACATAAGGCTGCAGTTTCAGAAATACCAGGTCTCCGACTGCAAACACCCTCTCGGTCTGTTTCTTGCCAGCTTGATGTTTCATGGGCAAGCATACGTGTTCCAGATGTTGTCGCAACAATTCTTGCATCAACTGACGATTTTGTAACCATTCGTCTACGTTTGGCAATGAACAAGAGCTGTCAGAAGAGATACCCAGCTGACGAGGAGATCGACCATACAGTACCTCAAAAGGTGATTTCCCCAGGGCACAATGAAAGCTCGTGTTGTACCAATACTCTGCTAATGACAACCACTGCATCCATTTTGTCGGACAAGAATGCGTAAAGCAACGTAAATATCCTTCCAAGCACCGATAAACCCGTTCAATCTGACCAGCAGTCTCTGGATGATAAGAAGAGCTCATTTTGAGTGTTATTCCTGTCAAGGTGAATAACTGGTGCCAGAACAAGCTGTTGAAAATTTTATCTCGGTCTGAAACAATTTGTTCAAGCAAGCTATGAAGTTTAAATACAGTAGCCATGAAGGCCATTGCAACATCCAAAGCAGAAAAAGGATGTGCAAGAGGTATTAAGTGTGCATATCGACTAAATTTGTCCACCACCACCAATATGCAATTGTAACAGCTAGACCTTGGTAAACCCTCTATAATGACCATAGATATTATCTACCACGCTGAATCAGGGACAGGTAAGGGCTGAAGGAGTCTAGGATATCGACTTCTATCCGGTTTAGCTTGTTGACAGGCCACAAAATGCTTAACAAATTCATGAACAGTCTTTGACATGCCCTTCCAAGCAAACAACTGCTTCAATCGGCGTAATGTCACAGGAATTCCTGAGTGACCACTCATTGGACTAGCATGTAACTCTTGGATGATAGCTTTCTGTAATGCACTGTCAGCAGGAATCCATATTTTACCTTGTTTACGGATAACACCATTATTAAGTGTGTATTTTTCAACCGTTTCAGCACCCACTGCTAATTGCTGCAATCATTCTCTAGCATGAGCATCTTGCTGATAAGCATCTACTATTTTGAGAATCCAAACTGGTTGACACTTGGGTCAGGATGTGGTCTGCGTGACAAAGCATCAGCCACACGATTCTTTTTTTTTTTTTTGACTATGACTACGGCGGGCTCTTAGAGCCAGCCTGAACTTCATTTCAAAAAAGTTGTCTATGAGACTTTGCAGCCTCTACAAGATAGGATCAAATGAACCAGAGTTTACAGGGGGATACAAGCGAGGAGAAATAAAAGAAAAACACACACTAACAACACACTAGAGAGGGTCACTCCGAGAGAAAAAACTCAGAGACAGTTGACTGATGAGAAGCTCATCAGGATCCAAGCACTGCGATCACAAGGAGGATCCACAACACATGATAGCAGAGATCCAGCCACGACACTGCACCATCGACGAAGTCGAACACCAACGCGCACCCGAGGCCACACAGCGCGCCGACACCACCTGTGTCGGGGGCATGTCCGAAGGGGCGCACGCGGCAAGACGACGCCACAACGCCTGTGTGTCACCGACTGAAGCTGAAGGGCATCAAAGATGCCCTCACCGCACATGGGGGTCGTCGTCGTAGTCGCAGGGCGTAGCACCACCGAGTGCAACCCCAACCCCACCTGGGTTCGATTACCCGAAGGGTGGGCTAGCCTAGAGCACGCACAGAGACCACCCACGCCTTACACGCCAAAGGAAACCGACAAGAATCCGACGCGAGGACCTAACAACCGACAAGGATAAGCAACCACCACCACTGCCACGGCTCACCTCGCATCGGAGAGAAGACCGCATCCAAGGCCGCCATCTGCAGAACCATGGAGCACACCAGCATGACACTGGTGGCAGGACAGCGGTGGCTCAACACCCAGCCACGACGCCTCCCCACGTAGGGAGCACATCACCACCATGGCCGCCATCTGCGAAGCCACGGCAACAGCCATCCCCAATGGCGCCCCACTGCAGGATGATGACCAAATGTATAGGAAGGCAGACCTCGCAACCACCAGAGAGCACCACACCGGCCAACGGAGAACGCCCACGTCGACACAGCCGAGCACCGGCACAGCCGGGCACCGGCAAAACCGACAGCACCCCCGGGGCCGGGATCGACGGCCGGACCACCGGGATGAAGAGCAGCACCCAACCTGCAGAAGCAGCAGGGACCTCCGTAGTCGGCGCAGGACTAGGAGCACCGCGGCCCGCCAAGCCCATCGGGGCTAGACGGGCCGGGCCAGGACGACGTCGCCGCTCCTGCGCCGCCACGCTGCGGCAGCACCGCCGCGCCGCGCCTCCACCCCACGACGTCTCCGCGCTGCTTCGCCGCGCCGCCCCGAGCCAGCGCAGCCGCTGCCCGGGCTCCCGTCAAAGAGGGCGGCCCGCGCCACACCGCCTCGATCTGGAGGAGGAAGAAGGGGCCCCGCCGCCGCCGAGCCACGCGGTCTTTTCCCGGCGACTCCGGATGGGCGGCGGCGAGGGTAGGAGGTGGCGGCGGAAGGCCTCTGGCGGCGGCGGCTAGGGTTCGCTCCTGGCCGCTCGCGGGAGCGACCAGAGCGAAGCGTTTCGTCAGCCACACGATTCGATTCTCACAGCCCTTTTTATACACAATACGATACTGTAATCCCATCAACTTAGTATAAACTTTGTGCTGCCATGGTGTGTGCAACCTCTGATCTGCCAAGTGTGCTAGGCTTGCATGATCTGTATGAATTAGGAATTGTGCATGTTGCAAATAAGGGTGCCATTTCTCTACTGCCAGTAAAATTGCCATGAATTCTTTCTCATAAGTACTCAGACCACGATTACGAGGACCCAATGCTTTAACAAACAAAAGCTAACGGGTGATCCTTCTGAATAAGTACAGCTCAAATTCCATTATCACAAGCATCTGTCTCCACAATGAAACTGCAGGAGAAATCTGGTAAACCAAGTACAGGAGCAGTAATTAAGGCATCCTTCAGAGTATCAAATGTTAGTTGAGTTTCAAAAGTCCCGACAAATGGCACATCCTTGTGTAACAGCTTAGTTAATGGTGAACTGATAGAAGCATAATTCTGCACATTTTCTGTAATAACGAGTCTGCCCTAAAATATTTCTGATCTGTTTGACATCTACGGGAATATGCCAATCCCTGATAGCTGCAATTTTGCTTTCATCACTAGGAAATCACATGGCCCAAATAATGTATACTAGTTTGAGCAACAGCACACTTCGACATCTTCACTTTCCAATCATTGGCAGCCAAGACTAAAGCACAACGACGAAGAGCAGGTGCTAGTGTTCTATTCACTTCAGCTTGGAAAGTTGCAGGAGCGCCTGTGTCAGCCCAAATGCCATCATTGTTAATACAAAATGTCCATGATGTGTGTGAAAAACTTTTATATTCATCACGCTCTATAATCCTAATCTGATGGTAACTAGCACGAAGATCCAATTTGGAAAAATAGCGGGCTCCAGGCAGTTCATCTAGTATGTCATCAATTATAGGAAGTGGGTATTTGCTTTTCATAGTGAGAGCATTAACATGTCTGTAATCCACACATGGTTGCCAGGTATGATCCTTTTTCTTGACCATGATCAGTGCAGAAGCAAAATTACTCACACTTGGATGAATCACACTGAACTGTAGCATATCAGTAATTTGTCGCTCAATTTCGTTCTTCAAAGCTTGAGCATATCTATAAGGACTAATGTGAACATGCCTGGCTCCTCGTAACAATGGAATAGAGTGTGGGACACTGCGTTGTTGAGGTAATCCTGTAGGTTCCGAAAATACTCTTGAAATTCCTGCGGCAAATTATATTTCATCTGGTAAGACATCGACAGTTTCATGAGTTTCAGACAACAAATGCAACTCAATCACAAGCAAACTCTATAAACAGATACCTTGCAAACAAATCTAGGACCCCAAATACTTGAAGATGATGATGAGCAGATGATGATGTTGTATATTTTGGGTTAGATAGGGCTTGAAAACTTCTCGTATGGCCTGTATATTTTGATAAGGTGGTATATACTAACTCCTCGTATGATGGTGAACTTGATGGTGGTGGTGGTAGGATGACACCCACTTTTGATGTGATGATAGGTTAACATCATAGTGATAGGATGAACTTGTGATCCTCCTTTTGTAATGATCATGCATGTTGCTCTAGGTTTACGAATTGCTGTCAACTTGTGATGAATTCATGTGTCTTCATTAACATATTTCTTGTGTGTTCGTAGATGAACTGATATGTGGTGTACAGAGGGAGGCGCCCAGGAGTGTACAGCTCATGGAGAACCTGCCAGGAACAAGTTTCCGGTTCTCCAACAACAGCTAAAACTTTGGATGAAGCACAGCAGAACTACTCCAACTTCCCAAATCAGGAGAGCACCATCGTAGCCCATGAGTTGCAGCCAATTTGATGCTGGCCGATGAGCTGGTAGCCCAGATGCCAAATGAAATCCAGCCTAGTAGGATCAAAGACTTCATAATCGTAGTCTTGGTTGTGCTGATTGTGAAGCTCCTGGTATTCTAGATGGCAATGTATGATCGGATGTAGTAATGACTGGTAAGTTCACCACATTTAAATTTAGGTAACCCTGCGGTGTGTCTGTTGCTACCAAGCCAAAAACCAATGTTTGCAGCCTACCAAACAAAGTGGGGTTGGTAGCCAAGCCGATGCAACGAAAGTCTACGCAGGCTACCAAACGACAAACACAACATGGCTAAGAGGATGACCCGGTGTCCCGGTCAGAGTAGGCCTTGGCCAACCTACCAGGGAGATGAAAATCCCACGCAGGCTAGACTCCCGCATGTGTAAGACCCGCCCATTCTTCGGAGGGTGGATAGTGAAAGATGGCACAAGCATTTTTCACCTCACATTGTTGCTGCGAGAAGAACAAACATGTGGCCTCCTAAGAAAGTTTGATTTAGGACAGAGACAGAACTTCAATTAAGTTGGAGCATAGTGTACAAAACAAAGACGAAAGATGGGCGAAAAATAATTGCCTGCCGATTATACCACCAACTATTTCAGGTTGGCACAATTTGAGGCAAGGCCAAGCATCACGGCAATGTCACTGAAACAACCAATCGGTTACAGACATACAGAGTCAATGAACACATAAATGTATATCTATACAAGCCGCAATTATTTGGTTGCCAAATACCTTGAGCTAGGACAGACCAAACCAACACCCCAGCAAACAAAGACAGACACTTTTTGCTGGGTAAGATTCACTAGAAAGGAAGGGTAAACTAACACATGGGGAAGAAAATTCCAACATGTCAGTGACCTAATATACAGAAGGGTCCAGAGAGATGGAATGATCATGATCTATTTATTGGCCTTCTCCTGATCATCCCACAAATCATCTACGGCCCTGTCATGCGCGAGTCAAATACCAGTTCTTCGTCTGTCCCTCGGCAGAGATGCAAAGAGACTGCTGCCACCCAGAAAATGGGATGCGTCAGGGCAAGTGACTTTGTTCTCGAATGAGCTGTGCTTGATTTCAAATAACAGAACGACAATAACAGAACGACAGTGGCATCGGCTCCGATGGTTCCCGTAGTGCTGATGCAGCGATTAATTTGCGTTGAGATTCAGTAGGCATGTACATACAACAAGGTCGGAGGATGCTGACGCTCCCACAAGATGTCTCAACCTCGAAAGATCTGCATGTGAGCATAAAGGCATTCAGGATTCGATGGAACAGATAACATAGTTATTTTATATGTTGGAAATGTGTGTTCCTAGTTTATGTGTCTTTCTATGTTTCACTCATCAATATGCATGCAACCATTTGTAGAGGGGTCTACATATTTCACACTAAGGAAAAAAATGTATGTATATCAGTATATATGTATTAATAGTCTGCAAAAGAACAACTGCTGAATACAGGAGCAACAAATTATCAACTGAAAACATGCAAAAATGAAAACAGTTGAACATAAGACCGAAGCACTTTGAACAATTACCAATTTCGTTGAAGTTCTGCTTTTCAATGTCGACATAGCTGCTTCGGCAAAGGCTTGGGCAGCTACAGCATCAGCTTCTGCAGCCTCTGCTTCTCTTACTGCGGCTTCAGCTTCAGCCATGATAGCTTCTGCCTCTGCAACAGCACGAGCGGCTGCAGCTGCAGCCTCTTCTGCAGTCATGTTTCTCATCCGTGCAAGTTCAACATCTACTTGGGACTTAGTGCGGGCTGCAAAGTCGTCCCTCTCTACCTTGACAGGCTCCCTTTTTATATCTTCAAGCAGCAGCATTTTTGAGCTTCGTCCTTCTAATAAAGACGAGCTAGGGGCTATCCTGTACTTCCGATTCACCTAAAATTGTTAAATATATTAGTAATGGGTTGCATGATGGACGGTTATGCTGTTAATAGAAACAACCTAGACCTATCTCCGTGCTAAAATAGAAAAATCATCCAGGTTCATGGTGTTAGAGAGACCTTACATGCCAACAAAAAATCTGTATAACTGAGCATTTCCAGTTGGCCCAGAGCAAGAATTTTAAGCATACAGAAATATGTCATTGGCACCAATCCAGTAACAAGTATAATAGCATCTTTTTGAAACATAGAATGGCGCTATGAATCTAACTTACATACTTGATAGCACAAAAGTAGATGTTATGACACTGAAAGCAACTACAACTACAACAGAATCGACAAGTCTGAACAGAGAGTGATAATGGAACTGTGATTGGGTCAATCCTTTTTGGGGAGCACAATGTATTAAGTACAGTCATCCATAAAATGACAAACCAAGAAATATTATGCTCTAATGCATTTTAACATATATTATGCAAATATCCCAGTTCAATTCAATTGAGCTTCATCAGACTTCATTTACATGTTACGACAATGATAATGGGTGACATTTCGGTGACTTTTCTACTTCATATCAGGGCAACTTTAGTTTCTTCTCTTTACTACCATCATATTAGCTGTATTAGTATGTATATGTATATGCAGAATAATGCAGTTACGAGATAAGAATGTTACCTTAATCAATTTCCCAGATGATGTCAACTCAGTCAATTTTGAAGACAGTACATTATCAAAATCAGCAGGCGGCCAGTATTGCTCCTACATGACATGAAAATTTCAGGTTTAGAAAACAAATAAGACCAAGTAAAACTCTGCCTCGAGGAACTGAAATTTTTTAGCCACAGTTTATCATGAAACCCCTTCTGCATTTGTAAATTTAGGACAGAATTTTCTGCAGCATGCCTATCAAGAGTATATTCAGCAATCAGCAAGGTGAGAAGTTATATTTTATTCATGAAGTCTACAGAAATTGGCATTTGTAAAGGATCCTATGTTAGGTCATTGATATATTTCATTGTCATAAACTACACCGTAATAAGCAGAAGAAGCATAGA
>CAMZMU010000121.1:23274837-23417407 GCA_947311845.1 Poa pratensis
TTGTTTTCCGTATTTCCCAACTGTACACACAAAAATCCAAATTCATTTCTTCTAACTACGGGTTAATTAATAAATGCTCACTAATATATTCCCTCTGATTATAAAGTTAAATTAAATTTTAGGGCAAAATACAAGCTACCATACATTTCGAACGATTAGTATTTAGAGTATTTACTTAACAATCTCCATTAATGCAGCTATATTTAATGAATGCTCAAAATGCTTAACGTTTGGAAATAACCATGATATATTCCTTTCATTATGGTGCTAAATATGTAGTTAAATTTCAAAAAATGCTTGATTAGACAAATATTTGCAGAAAATGCAATTCACGTCTAACTAAAGATTGAATTTGAATTAAATTTAACAAATTCTCATATAACTTATTTCCTCTAAAAAGTACAAACATATTGTATCAACTTGATTAGACAAATATTGCGAAAAAATGCAATTCATACCTCTAACTATGGATTGAATTTGAATTAAATTTAACAAATTCTTATAGAACTTACTCCCTCTAAAAAGTACAAACATATTGTAACTCAAATCTACATAACTTCCCATTTTGAATAATTTTCAAAAACTAAACAACTTTTAGACGTAAACTCTCTTTTAATTTCATTAATTTCCAAATATTCAACAAATTTAAATGCCCGCATTTCCAAATTTGAATTTTACCCACACACGCGCGGCATTGATACGTCTCCAACGTATCCATAATTTCTGCTGTTCCATGCTTATATTATACCATTTGCTACATGTTTTATATACACTTCATATCACTTTTATGCATTTTCTGGGACTAACCTATTAACAAGATGCCACAGTGCCAGTTCCCTGTTTTCTGCTGTTTTTGGTTTCAGAAAGTTACTTCTGGAAATATTCTCGGAATTGCACGAAACAAAAGGCCAAGTCCCTATTTTTCCAGCACGTACACGGAGTCCGAAGGAGAGACGAAGGAGAGCCACGAGGTGGCCAAACCACCTGGCGGCGCGGCAGTGGGCCCAGCCGCGCCGCCTGTGGTTTGGGCCCCTCGGGGGTCCGCCGACATCGCCCCTTCGCCTATTTATTCCCCGAGACGCGAAAACCCTAAAACACCGAGCCTTTCATCCAGAACATATTCGCTGCCGCCGCCGTCGTCAACCCTAACTCGGGGGGTTCTGAAGCTCTTCCCGGCACCCTGCCGGAGAGGGGAATCATCACCGGAGGGCTCTACATCGCCATGCCCGCCTCCGGAGTGATGCGTGAGTAGTTCATCCTTGGACTATGGGTCCATAGCAGTAGCTAGATGGTTGTCTTCTCCACTTGTGCCATCATGTTTAGATCTTGTGAGCTGCCTATCATGATCAAGATCATCTTATTGTAATGCTACATGTTGTGTTTGCTGGGATCTGACTTATATTGATACCTATGTGGAGCTGAATATTATATTATCATGTCTATGTCATTTGTGATCTTGCATGCTCTCCGTTACTTGTTGAAGCCTTGGCCAAGTGAATACTTGTAACTCCAAGAGGGGGTATTTATGCATGATAGTTGGGTTCAACCTCTATTTAACCTGGGATAGTGACAGCAAGTTCTAAGGTTGTAGATGTGTTGTTGCCACTAGGGGTAAAACAGCAATGCTTTATTCAAGGATGAATGTATTGTTTACATTACGCACATTACTTAATGCAATTGTCTGTTGCTTGCAACTTAATACTGGAAGGGGTACGGATGTTAACCGGAAAGTGGACTATTTAGGCATAGATGCATGCTGGATAGCGGTCTATGTACTTTGTCGTAATGCCCAAATGAATCTCATAGTAGACACCACAGCTCACACATGCATGTTATATGCACTTATCAATTGTCAATTGCCCAGCTGTAATTTGTTTACCCAGCATGTTAGTTATCTTATTGGAGAGACACCACTAGTGAACTGTGGACCCCGGTCCATTCTTTTACATCTGAAATACAATCTACTGCAATCATTGTTCTCTACTGTTTTATGCAAACAAACATCATTTCCATTCGATACGTTTAACCCTTTGTTTTCAGCAAGCCGGTGAGATTGACAACCTCACTGTTAAGTTGGGGCAAAGTAATTTGATTGTGTTGTGCAGGTTCCACGTTGGCACCGGAATCCCTGGTGTTGCGCCGCACTACACTCCTTCACCAACACCTTCGAAGCAAACCTCGTTTTCCTACTGGTTCGATTAAACCTTGGTTTCATACTGAGGGAAAACTTGCTGCTGCACTCATCATACCTTCCTCTTGGGGTTCCCAACTGACGTGTGACGTACAAGCATTGTTTCTGGCACTGTTGCCGGGGAGATATTCCCTCGTCAACTTAGAGCACAACACGTTTTCTGGCGCCGTTGCCGGGGAAAACCGAATTGCTTCTGCAAGGGGAGTCTCTCACACCCAATCTCTTTACTTTGTTATTTGTCTTGCTTAGTTTATTTTTATTTAGTCTTGTTTGCTCTCTTTATCAAAAACACAAAAAAATTAGTTACTTGTTTAATTCAGTTTGATTTTGTTTTTCAAAATGAGTACTCCTGAGAACACTAAGTTGTGTGACTTCACTAGCACAAACAACAATGATTTCATATGCACTCCTATTGCTCCACCTGCTTCTACAGCAGAATTTTATGAAATTAAACCTGCTCTATTAAATCTTGTTATGAAAGAGCAATTTTCTGGTGTTAGTACTGATGATGCTGCTGCCCATCTTAATAACTTTGTTGAACTTTGTGAAATGCAAAAGTATAAGGATATGGATGGGGATATTATAAAACTGAAACTTTTTCCTTTCTCCTTGAGAGGAAGAGCTAAAGAATGGTTGCTTTCTTTGCCTAGAAATAGTATTAATTCTTGGACAAAATGCAAAGATGCTTTCATAGGGAAATATTATCCTCCTGCTAAGATTATATCCTTGAGAAGTAGCATTATGAATTTTAAACAACTTGATAATGAACATGTTGCTCAAGCTTGGGAAAGAATGAAATCTTTGGTGAAGAATTGTCCCACTCATGGACTGACTACTTGGATGATCATCCAAACCTTTTATGCAGGATTAAATTTTTCCTCAAGGAACTTATTGGATTCAGCCTCTGGAGGAACCTTTATGTCCATCACTTTAGGTGCAGCAACAAAGCTACTTGATGATATGATGATCAACTATTCCGAATGGCACACCGAAAGAGCTCCTCAAGGTAAGAAGGTAAATTCTGTTGAAGAAACCTCCTCTTTGAGTGATAAGATTGATGCTATTATGTCTATGCTTGTGAATGGTAGATCTCATGTTGATCCTAATAATGTTCCTTTAGCTTCATTGGTTGCTCAAGAAGAGCATGTTGATGTAAACTTCATTAAAAACAACAACTTCAACAACAATGCTTATAGGAATAATTTTGGTAGCAACAATTATAAGCCTTATCCTTCAAATGGTTATGGCAATTCTTATGGTAATTCCTACAGCAACAATAGAAGTGTGTCCTCTGATCTTGAAGCTATGCTTAAAGAATTTATTAGCACACAAAAAGCTTTCAATAAAACTGTTGAGGAAAAGTTTGAAAAAATTGATGATCTTCTCTAAAGTTGATAGTCTTGCTCATGATGTTGAAATTCTAAAACTGAAAGTTATGCCTAATGAAGTTAAAGATATAAGTCATTTGCTACAGCAAATGCCATCCAAGTTCGAATTGATAATAATATTAGGATGTTGGCTGAATTGCATGCTAGGTGGGAAAAAGAGGAAGAACTTGAAAAAGAGAATAGTATAGTTAGAGTTTGTACTATCACCACCACTAGTAATGCTAATGTTTACATGCTAGTAACCTCCTACTATTGATGGTAATGTTATTGGTGTTGGTAATGTCTCTACTACTTCTGCAAAGCGTTTGAAATTGCCTAAAACTGCTGAAACTTTTTCTGATAAAAGTGCTGAAATTTTTCAAACTATTGGAGACAATGGTTCCACCACCATTGACAATAATGATTTTGATTTTGATGATTGTAACATCTCTGAAGTTATTATGTTCTTGCAAAAATTAGCTAGAAGTCCCAATGCTAGCACTATTAATTTGGCTTTTACAAAGCATATTACAAATGCTCTTTTGCAAGCTAGGGAGGAGAAGTTGAAACTTAAAGCTTCTATTCCTAGGAAATTAGAAGATGGTTGGGAACCCATCATTAAGGTAAAGGTGAATGATTTTATTGCAATGCCTTGTGTGATCTTGGTGCAAGTATTTCGGTTTTGCCCAAGAAGCTTTATGATATTCTTGATTTGCCACCTTTGGAACATTGTTATTTGGATGTTTTTCTCGCTGATAATGCTATGAAGAAACCTTTGGGGCGAGTTAATGATGTTTTTATTACAGTAAACAATAACCTTGTCCCCGTTGATTTTATTGTTATGGATATTGAATGCAATGCATCTTGTCCTATTGTTTTGGGAAGACCTTTTCTTCGAACTGTTGGTGCCATCATTGATATGAAAGAAGGTAATATAAGGTACCAATTTCCTCTCAAGAAAGGTATGGAACACTTCCCTAGGAAGAGAATGAAGTTACCTTTTGACTCTATTGTTAGAGCAAGTTATGATGTTGATGCTTCTTCTCTTGACAACACTTGATTTTCACTTTCTGCGCCTAGCTGAAAGGCGTTAAAGAAAAGCGCTTATGGGAGACAACCCATCGTTTTTATTTGCTGTTATTTTTGTTTTCTTTGAGTCAAGGAGTTTTGTTACTTCTGTAGCAACTCCTTTGTATCTTTATTTTATCGCAATGTTGTGCCAAGTAAAGTTCTATATTGAAAGTTGATGCAAGATTTGGATTTCTGCGCAGTGACAGATTTTTAGCTGTCACGGATTTGAGCTTATCTCCCTGTAGAAAATTCAAAAAATTCTGAAAAATCACGCATATTCCTGAGATATGTACGCAACTTTCATTATTTTAGGCCAGATCCATCTGAGCAACTTAAGTGCCTCGAAAAAATTCGTCATTCCAGACTGTTCTGTTTTTGACAGATTCTGCCTTTTGTTTTGCATTCGCTCTTTTACTGTGTTTGTGTGGATTTCTTTGCTCCACAAAGCATTGGTGGCTGTAGCTAATGTCCAGAAGCTTTGGGATTGATTGTATCATTACAGAATATGAGAATTTTTGATTATGCACTAACCCTCTAATGAGAACTGTCTTGAGTTTGGTGTGAAGGAAGTTTTCAAGGATCAAGCGAGAAGGGTGATATTATGTGATCAAGAAGAGTGAAAAGCCTAAGCTTGGGGATGCCCCCGTGGTTCATCCCAACCATATTCAGAGAGACTCAAGCGTCTAAGCTTGGGGATGCCCAAGGCATCCCCTTCTTCATCAACAAACTTATCAGGTCATCTCTAGTGAAACTATATTTTAATTCTTTCACATCTTATGCGCTTTACTTGGAGCGTCTGTGTGTTTTTATTTTTGTTTTTGTTTGAATAAATTCGGATCCTAGCAATCCTTGTGTGGGAGAGAGACACGCTCCGCTTTTTCATGTGAATACTCATGTTCTTCACTTATATTTGTTGAGTATTCTTAACTAGCTACTGCAGTGCTTTTAGCTCCTGTTTTTCATGCATCTCTTCGAGCTGTTAGCACTTGTTTATAAATACTCTCTTGCTGCATTATATTATCATTTGGAGAGTTTATGTTTAAATAAATTGATTGGTGTTTGTTTGGAAGAAAGAAAATGCTACATGTAGTAGTTGGTATTGGAAAAGACATATGCATTCTTGTAGATCATTGTCTTGTTTGATTTGATGCTTTGCAATTGTTTTGAGCTCTCAAGTAGATCATGTTTAAGCTCTTGCATCATGTAGTTAAAGCCTAGTAGTGGAGAACTACCGTAGAGCTTGTTGAGACTTGGGATGCATATTTGTTCTCTCTAAGGTCTAGATATTTTCTGGTAAAATGTTTGAGCAACAAGGAAGACAGTGTAGAGTCTTATAATACTTGCAATATGTTTTTATGTGATTCTTGCTGTACCGGTTTATACTTGTGTTTGCTTCAAACAACCTTGCTAGCCTAAACTCTGTACTGAGAGGGAATGCTTCTCGTGCATCCAAAACTTGAGCCAAAACCCATGCCATTTGTGTCCACCATACCTACCTACTATGTGGTATTTCCTGCCATTCCAAGTAAATATTTCATGTGCTACCTTTAAACTATTCAAAACTTTATTACTCCTTATTTGTGTCAATGTTTTATAGCTCATGAGGAAGTATGTGGTGTTTTATCTTTCAATCTTGTCATTTACTTCTGACAGACTTTCACCAATGGACTAGTGGCATATACATCCGCTTATCCAATAATTTGCAAAAAGAGCTGGCAACGGGGTGCCCAGCCCCAATTAATTACAACTTTCATTAATAATTCTCTTCACATGTTTTGCCCTGATTTATCAGTAAGCAACTTAATTTTGCAAATAGACACTCCTCCATGGTATGTGAATGTTGGAAGGCACCCGAGGATTCGGTTAGCCATGGCTTGTGTAAGCAAAAGGTTGGGAGGAGTGTCATCTATAAAGAAACTAAAATACATGTGTAAACAAAAGAGAAGAGGGATGATCTACCTTGCTGGTAGAGATAACGTCCTTCATGGGAGCCGCTCTTGAAAGTCTGGTTGACAAGGGGGTTAGAGTGCCCACTACCATTCGTTGACAACAACAAACACCTCTCAAATACTTATTTTGTGCTCTCTATATGCTTTCGAAAACTTAAAAAGCTCTAGCACATGATTTAATCCCTGCTTCCCTCTGCGAAGGGCCTATCTTTTACTTTATGTTGAGTCAGTTTACCTACTCCTTTCTATCTTAGAAGCAAACACTTGTGTCAACTTTGTGTGCATTGATTCTTACATTTACTTATTGCACTTGTTATATTGCTTTATGTTGACAACTATCCATGAGATATACATGTTACAAGTTGAAAGCAAATGCTGAAACTTAATCATCCTTTGTGTTGCTTCAATGCCTTTTACTTTGAATCTATTGCTTTATGAGTTACCTCTTATGCAAAACTTTTTGATGCTTGTCTTGAAAGTACTATTCATGAAAAGTTTTTGCTTATATGATTCATTGTTTACTCTTTATCTATTTGTTAGCAAACTATAGATCATTGCTTTGAGTCACTTCATTCATGACATGAGCCTTGCAATATATTGATCAAGATTGTGTGAAAGCATGTCTCCTCAGAAATTATTTGTTGTTATCGTTTTACCTACTCGAGGACGAGTAGAACTAAGCTTGGGGATGCTTGATACGTCTCCAACGTATCCATAATTTCTGCTGTTCCATGCTTATATTATACCATTTGCTACATGTTTTATATACACTTCGTATCACTTTTATGCATTTTCTGGGACTAACCTATTAACAAGATGCCACAGTGCCAGTTCCCTGTTTTCTGCTGTTTTTGGTTTCAGAAAGTTACTTCTGGAAATATTCTCGGAATTGCACGAAACAAAAGGCCAGTCCCTATTTTTCCAGCACGTACACGGAGTCCGAAGGAGAGACGAAGGAGAGCCACGAGGTGGCCAAACCACCTGGCGGCGCGGCAGTGGGCCCAGCCGCGCCGCCTGTGGTTTGGGCCCCTCGGGGGTCCGCCGACATCGCCCCTTCGCCTATTTATTCCCCGAGACGCGAAAACCCTAAAACACCGAGCCTTTCATCCAGAACATATTCGCTGCCGCCGCCGTCGTCAACCCTAACTCGGGGGGTTCTGAAGCTCTTCCCGGCACCCTGCCGGAGAGGGGAATCATCACCGGAGGGCTCTACATCGCCATGCCCGCCTCCGGAGTGATGCGTGAGTAGTTCATCCTTGGACTATGGGTCCATAGCAGTAGCTAGATGGTTGTCTTCTCCACTTGTGCCATCATGTTTAGATCTTGTGAGCTGCCTATCATGATCAAGATCATCTTATTGTAATGCTACATGTTGTGTTTGCTGGGATCTGACTTATATTGATACCTATGTGGAGCTGAATATTATATTATCATGTCTATGTCATTTGTGATCTTGCATGCTCTCCGTTACTTGTTGAAGCCTTGGCCAGTGAATACTTGTAACTCCAAGAGGGGGTATTTATGCATGATAGTTGGGTTCAACCTCTATTTAACCTGGGATAGTGACAGCAAGTTCTAAGGTTGTAGATGTGTTGTTGCCACTAGGGGTAAAACAGCAATGCTTTATTCAAGGATGAATGTATTGTTTACATTACGCACATTACTTAATGCAATTGTCTGTTGCTTGCAACTTAATACTGGAAGGGGTACGGATGTTAACCGGAAAGTGGACTATTTAGGCATAGATGCATGCTGGATAGCGGTCTATGTACTTTGTCGTAATGCCCAAATGAATCTCATAGTAGACACCACAGCTCACACATGCATGTTATATGCACTTATCAATTGTCAATTGCCCAGCTGTAATTTGTTTACCCAGCATGTTAGTTATCTTATTGGAGAGACACCACTAGTGAACTGTGGACCCCGGTCCATTCTTTTACATCTGAAATACAATCTACTGCAATCATTGTTCTCTACTGTTTTATGCAAACAAACATCATTTCCATTCGATACGTTTAACCCTTTGTTTTCAGCAAGCCGGTGAGATTGACAACCTCACTGTTAAGTTGGGGCAAAGTAATTTGATTGTGTTGTGCAGGTTCCACGTTGGCACCGGAATCCCTGGTGTTGCGCCGCACTACACTCCTTCACCAACACCTTCGAAGCAAACCTCGTTTTCCTACTGGTTCGATTAAACCTTGGTTTCATACTGAGGGAAAACTTGCTGCTGCACTCATCATACCTTCCTCTTGGGGTTCCCAACTGACGTGTGACGTACAAGCATTGTTTCTGGCACTGTTGCCGGGGAGATATTCCCTCGTCAACTTAGAGCTAGCAGGCATCGCCGCGCAAATTTACTAGTAGTCACAACATATCAACATCGATCGTTGCTACGATGTATCAAACCTAGATTCAGAGACATGGGTCTTGTTGTATTCATCATTAGTTTTTAGTTTGATGTCCTCAATCTCATAAACAATGAAAACAATTACATGCCTATGAATTCAACTCTAATTTCATTTGGAATTATATAAGAGTAGTCTAGTAAACAATTCTATTTACAAGACAGACGACTCTTATACGTAAGTCCTTGGGGGGAATAAACCATTGTTTCTTATTATCGAACCAATTCAAAACAAAGTATATATTAATTATTTTTATTCAAAGAAGTGCGCTTATACTTATTTGGTTAGGGAAGTGGATGTACGATCCAGATACACACGTTCAAGTCCTCACGAATGCAATATAGGTTCTTATTACTTTAAAATTTAAAAAATCCGCTGTAGGGGACTTCCCCACTGCATTCGTTTAAAAATTATTATTTTTATTCAAAGTTGAAAAAATTATCATATTTCGTGTCTAACATAGGCTTGTTTTTTGGGAACCGCAAGCACCAAACTTAGACTTATTGTTAGATTTCATCTCATGACAAGGGTCCATTGTGAATAGGGAAGCGCTGAACGTCCCCCGGAGGATCGGAATCCTCCGCATCGGGCGTGCGACACGTGTACCCTGGTCCCATGTGCATCCCTTGAAGGGATTCCCTTCTTTTCCTCCACAGATAAAATACACCCCGCACCCAGCAACCAACAAGCGATTCGTATGGCCCCACTCATCGCTCACAGCTCCAGCGACCGGCGACCTTCAGCTGGCAAGCTCGCCGGCGGTGAGTAGCACCGCCGTGTCCTGGAAGCACCGTCCTGCCGACCCTCGAAGCAATGTCGATGTGCCCCTAGAAGCACCATACCTCCACCTCGGCAGCAACGCCGTTGCGCCATTGGAGCAACATGCCTCCATGCCCAACTCCGTCCATCGCCGGCATCGCTCCGCGACGCCACCATGGACAGATTAAAAGCCCTAGAAATTTCTGCTACAGCTGGAGAAGAAATTTGCTACAAAAGTTCAAAGGATTTGCACTCCTGAAAACAAAACTGCATCATATAAAAGAGAAAATTTGCTACAACAGATTCACGGATTTGCATCAACAGGGGGAACTTTTTGCTACGAAGCTTCCAAACATTTGCACCACATCCAAGAAATATTGTTGTGAAGAAGAAACTTGCTACAACTATTCTACGGTTTTGCATCAAAACATGAATTTTTGTGCTACAAAGCTTCAAATCATTTGCACCACGTTAAAAGAAAAATTGCATCATGTGAAAGAAGAAGAAACTTGCAACATTTGTTCTCTGAATTTGCATCAAAAGGGGAACAATTATGCTACACAGCTTCTACAAAATTGCACCACATCAAGAAAAGGGCAAAAAAATCACAGAAGAAATTTGCTCCAGGACGACCTCCGCCGCGCCTGCCTCACGAGCTGCTGCCTTCCACGACGTTGTGGAGCACACAGGCGGCGTGGTGGGGTTGGAGCACGGGTCGGCGCGGTGGGGTGGAGCACGGGCGGTTCTCCGGTAGAAGGTGCATGGGTGACGCGATGATGGTTGGAGCCGGCGGCGCTCCGGTAGAAGGAGTAGGAAGCGGCCCGACCGATGGTTGGAGCAAGGGGACGCGCCATCCGGAGGAGGATCCGGGCGGCGCTCCGGCAGGAGGAGCGGGGGCGGCGTGCCGTGGTTCGAGCAAGGCGAGACGCTAAGGCCGGGAGAGGAGTCGGGCGGTGCACCGGTAGGAGGAGAAGACGGTGGTGCGGTGGTGGTCTCGTGTGCTGGAGAAAAGGAGTTGGGGAACGAGTGGTGAACTGGTGATAAGGTTCGTGGGTGGACCACACACCCACGTTGTCCTTGGGGAGGCCTGGACACGCGTCACAAGGGCGACCCGGAGGATGCGAGTCTCCGGCTGATTATTAGCGTTTTCCCTGTGAATAAACCGTGTATTCGTACAAGGAATATCTACACGCATGTTGTCATGTTCCTTGTTGTCGTGGCTCATCATAACCACGAGTGTGAAATTCCACATTGCAGGTCAATGCTATTGTAAGTTACTATCACGTCGCTAGTCCAAACAAGACAACGAAGTTGCATTACACACCAAACCACTCAAACATGTTTGTTTTCTATTCGTCAATTGCTTCAATCCGGTAGACATTGATCGAATGTACTTCGGGTCCGATCACCATATTTACGTGCTACCTAAAAAAGTGCAGATAGTGAGATTCAAGACTCAAACCCTTGGACAAGAGCCGCAACCCCGAAAGTTTTGCGATTCTCTCTTTTATATGACACTGTCACCATATTCATCTACCATGGCATATATATTTGAATCGATTTTCAAATTCAAATCCATCAAACGTGTGGACAAACCAAAAGAAGAGATCGCAGTCGCTGACAACATGGGCCCGCCAACTCGTCGGCCCAGACCCAACGGCAGACGCTAGCATAACCCCGAGTCATCCGCGTGTATTAAACCCCACCACCAAACCCTAGCCTTCCCCCTCTTTGATGCTATTCGTCCCGCGCCAACTCAGACTCGTCTCCCTCCCCGCCGCCATGGCCAAGGAGGAGGCCAAGAAGGAGAAGAAGAGCAAGGGCAAGGCGGCCGCCGCCACCAAGGCCTCCCCCTCCCCTGACGCGAGGGTCCTCGCCGCCGTCGCCGCCTTCCTCGAGTCCAGCGGGCTCCCCCGCACGCTCGCCGCCCTCCAGTCCGAGGCAGCCTCGAGGTACGCCACCCCCATGTCTCTCCCGTACGCGTGTGCTTTTACGTGCTGTGTTGTCATTTCGGAGCACGATTATTAAGCCGATGAGTGACAATTCGCTGTTTCAAGGGAGACTCTTGGAGGTCGTCGCCGGTGAACCTGGAAGACGCGGTTTCCAAATTGCTGGAATCGAGGTACTTTATTCACGCGAGGTTCTCCAGTATTGTTAAATTGCTTATGTTTGTGAAGCTATGTCACCTGGGGCTACTGTATTCTTAATGCAATTTGGTTATGTTATGCAGCAATCCAGCTCCAATTTTCGGCATTGCAGCGAGCAAAGAGCAAGGTAGCAGCATCTTTTTTTTTTCACGAGGGCGTTATAGTTTGGCTTAGACCTTGTATTCCCCTTTGGTTGGTGCTAACCTGAATGTGTTGATGCAGAGAAAGTGGTGAGGCTGTAGCGGAGGAGAAAGACGCTGGCAAGAAAAAGAAGAGCAAGAAAGGTGGCGCTGAAGTTATAGAACCTGAGAGTAAGCCTGATGGTAAGAAAAAGAAAAGCAAGAAGCAGGAGAAGGATGAGGATGTTGAAGCTAGGCTGGAAAAGGTAGAATTAGCAGTAAAGCCAAGTTTGAGGCTGCAGGGAAACTTAAGGATGATGACAAGAAATTGGGAGAAGAAGAACCTAAGAGTATGAATGACGAGGCTAACAAGAATGCTTTGGCCGATGGTGCTCCTCTGGACAAGGGGAAGAAAAAGAAGAAGAGTAAATCAACTTCAGAAACCTCAGATAAGACAGATGCAGGAACTGCACCTACTGAGGTCGAGGCAAAATCTAATGGTGCCAGTGAAAGTAGTGATGCTGCTGTACAGAAAGGGAAAGATGTCAATGAGAAGAAAAGTAAAAAGAAGAAAAAGAAGTCGGGTTCTGAAGAAAATGTCCTGGTAGAAGTAGCAGAGAAAGATTCAGACCCCAAACCAGATGATGAAAACAAGACTGCGATGGACATTGAGAAGGGAGATGATGGTGATGATGTGATTGCTACTAAGAAGAGGAAACTAGAAGAAGATATCACTGCCACTGAAGATGATGCGAAGGAGCCCAGCACCACATCAAAACCGAATAAAAGGCAGAAACTTTCATCTGAGGTATGATGTTCTCTACCTCTTCAATAATGTATGATGTTTTCTATCTCCAAGCGTGTCGTATTGCTTGTTTGCTACCTTATGGTTTAATCATCATGAGAGGCGAAGCTGGTAACCTGAAATTTTTGGTAGTTTCTGACTTTCTGCCACTTGAAGACTTAAAGCCGTTAAATGAATATAATATTGTTATGGTCACTCTGAATGTCTTTGTGTAACATATTGTTTTTTTAACACTTAATATTAATACTACTGTACTATTTTCGTACTAAACAGTTATTGGGTTAGTAGCTACCACCATGTTGATCCCACCAGTCCCCCTTTGTATACCTTATTCTCTTTCATGACTTCATGGGGCATAATTTTTGTTTTTGCCATGTTTTCCCTGATTTGATTCTAGTCAAGAACCATTTGTATACCTTATTCTCGTTCATGGGGCATGATTTTTGTTTTGCCATGTTTTCCCTGATTTGATTCTAGTCAAGAACCCTTTGTATACCTTATTCTCGTTCATGGGGCATGATTTTTGTTTTTGCCATGTTTTCCCTGGTTTGATTCTAGTGAAGAACTTCTGCCATACTGTAGAATGGCCCGGACCCTTATATAGAGCAAAAAACAAATTTTAGCTTGTCCCAAGGCGTTGCCACATCCTAGGTCTGCCGCTAATCATTCCCATGGACCTTCACTCAATAGTCAATAGGGTAGTAAAATGGGAGAACGAATTATCGAGGATAGACAAGTACAATATACAGTTAAAACAAAACAAAGAAGTTAGAACCCATTAAGCAGCAAAAAGATCTCAAAGAAACACAAGGTTGAACAGGCTGATGTGCCCAGTAGTTCCAACTTCACGATGATGATTTTGTAAGGCTTATAGGATATGCTGAGATTGATCTACTTTGATTTTTGATGTTCACGATATAATTTATTGGTAACATGAACAATGTCATCATCATCACTTGATGTAATAAGCTTTTCAATTTTCATCAACCTCTGAAGGTTGATGCTTTATCTTGTATCAGTCTTGGAAATAAATATGTCATGAGCATTCCGAGATTTGGCAAGGCTGCAATTACTCATGTCATGTTCATTCACTGCAGCCTAAAACTGTGATAGCATTCCAACGAGTGAAGCTGGATGATGTTAAATTTGCACTCATGTCATGTTCATTCACTGCAGCCTAAAACTGTGATAGCATTCCAACGAGTGAAGCTGGATGATGTTAAATTTGCTGATGAAAGACTGCAGGATAATTCATATTGGGCCAAGGTACTTACCAGTAGGCGCTATACTTTTGAGGGTTATTGCTAATAGAAATTTAAACGTTTCTCAAAAATAACCTTGCATGCTGGATCTGCACTTGTCTCCTCACAGGGTGGCGCTGACTCTGGGTACGGTGCAAAGGCACAGGAGATTCTTGGCCAAGTTAGAGGAAGGTAGTAGACTTGCTCTCATTTTATTATTTTGTGGATTTTGTTGAATCCCATTACTGCTGAACATGTTCTCATGTGTCGGTTCAATTCTGTTTGCAGGGGCTTTAGACATGAGAAGACCAAGAAGAAGCGTGGAACCTACAGGGGTGGGCCCATTGATTTCCAAACCCACTCGATTAAGTTCAACAATTCAGACGATGAGTGACCGCTTCACTTCGCCCAATCTGCCCGGCTTATTTCCTCGTTCTTACCCTTACTACTCGGTTCATGTCTCTCTGAAAGAAAGAAGTGAATGCATGCATGCCTGCTTTGTAGTGAAGAAGGAAAAGAAACCTGAAGTCGCTTGTATTCACAAGTCGTCAGAATTTGTATTGGACTGATCAGTGAGCCGTGCCATTTTTTGCTATGCTAATTCGAAATGAAATATTACTACACAGTATCATTCTATTCGAGGCATAAACTGGGCTACACTTGTCCCTGATTCACTGTTAGTACAGACTCTTTTATACGACGCGGATTTTCTACCCGGGTGGTAGCTGTGCATAGGCTGCCTGCCGTCGGATACCGTCCACTGGCGCTCCTTTGATAAGCCTGGTAGAAAAGCAACCATCTGCGCGCGTGACGGCCGATACCGTCCGTTAGGCATTGCTTTTCGCATGCAAACGAGCCGCGCGCCGTGGACTCTTGCACTGCGTCCTTTCATTTTACTATTAAAATGCAGCGAAAACCATTTTCAGGACGAGGGCGTTTTTGCTGGCTGTTGTTACCAGGCCGTTCGGTTGTAGTTTGTGTGCTGGATGTCGTTAAAGTTTTTCGTTTCCATCCCAGATTCAAAGATATTTCCATGTATCTTTTTTCTGTGTCTGCCGAACAAACCTTTTTATATTTCGAATTTTTTCAAGTTTATGTTTCCTTTCAGATTAAAAGATACTATTTCAACATGAGTTTTTTCTGTGTCAACGGAACAAACATTTTTCCATTCAAAACTTTTTCCAAGATAATATCAAATTCAAATATTTTGCCACTTTTCTTTCTTTTGTGTCAACCGAACAAACATTTTTTTCATTTGAAACATTTTCCAGGTTTATGTTTCGTTTTCAGATTGAAAGATGTTTCCAACTGGAAATTCATAGTTCCATCGGAGATTGAAAAATGTGCCAAGATATTTTTGGAATATATTTTTACAATATTTTCATACAAGATTTTTTCACAGAATATTCATTAAAGTTCTATACATGTTTCTTCCGTGGAACTTTTGCTAGCCCCTTAGATGAAATAAAATTAACTCATGAACAATGATAGAAAAAGTTTGCTAGCATCTTATACGAGATAAATACATAGCCAGCAAACTGTAACTAAAATCTTTCATACATGCATCACACAAGATTGTTCAAAAATTACCAACCATTTTCGGGTGCACAGATTTCCCAAGATTTTCTTTTTCTGTGTATGAAAAATCTTGATAGGATCTGTGGTTGCATAATAAATCCAGAAAAAACATACAATATCAACCAAGAGAAGAAACTAGTTTTCACACTTGTATTATCAAAGATCAAACCATGAAATCAATAAAAAAAACGAACTTGCATGCATGTTTGTCCACTGTCATCAAAGAACCACGAAAAAGATTCAAAAAAAGTCCCATGCATGTTTCTTCAGTGTCATCAAAGATTCCATCAAGAGTCATACAAGAACTGGATCAAAAGCAAAGAAATAAAACGAAAAAAGAAGAAACAAATAGAAAAAGAGGAGATACGAGCTTAGCCCAGATCCGGGACTGTACTGGCCGGTCGTCGTCGCCAGAGGAAATTACAAAAAACTACCATAATTGGGGCTGGATTAACGAGTCATTACCGATCCTGCTAATTTTTTCAAAAATACCAACATTGGGGTAACGAAAACGGATCGCTCTAACGTCTGTCCAAAAGCATATTGACAGCAGCACTGACATGTGGGGCCTATTTGTAAGGTCCTAACTGGCAGCCGACGTGGAAAAATAGCTGAGGTGGACGTAGGTCCCACCTGTCAGCCCACATTTTTTTCCCTTCCCACCTCTTCTCTGCTGACGGACAGATCGACGCCGGGAACGCAGACGACACCGGCGACCGTGTTGCCTCCCAGCTCGCGATGCAGCTGCGCGTCCGCACCTCGAGCTCCTCCACCACCGGCCATGGGAGCTCCTCCACCGCAGGCCAGCGCCGGCGAACACCTCGTCTCTGGGCTGCCACTGCACCGTCGTGCTGCCTGCCACCGCGCCGTAGTGTGCGCCATAGGGGGCAGCCACTCCAGGATGCCGCGCAGCGCGGCCCACCGCTCGCCGGCGAGCCCCTCGTCCGCCTACGGCCCCACCGACGACAAAGACGCGGACGCCGAGCACAAGCTAATTCAGGGCGTCCCGCGCACGAGCATCCCCGACGCACGGCCGTGAGCGTGTGGCCGCAGTGGCACCCCGACACGGCACGAGCTAATTTAGAGTGGCCTCGGCCGCGCCGCCGCCGGAGCTCCAGCAGCCGCGGCCGGCTTGGGAGGCAACACGAATGAGGCGCAGCGCCGCGTCTCCGTCCCCATCCTGCGCCAGGCCGCCAGCAGGTGGTTGGTCGTCGAGGAGGCGGCCGAGCGAGCACACGGCCGCGCGCACCGCCACGCCGGCCGCCGGCCACTCGCCGTCCTGCCATGCCCCACACCTCCTTCCTCGCGATCCAATCTCCTCGCCTCGGCCGGCGGCGGGCGGCGGACCCTAGGGCGGGCCGGCAGCAACTCGCCATATTGTAATTTACTCGCCCGACTCTCGTGACAAGCGCCCACCACCGCCTCCTACGCCTCTGGAGAGAAACAGGAGGATGAGAGATGAGACGGGTGGAGAAAAAAATATGTGGGGCTGACAGGTGGGTTCCACGTCCACCTTAGCTCCTCCACGTCCACATGTGCTGCAGCCTAGGCTCTTACAGATGGGTCCCACCAGTTAGTATGGGTGTGAAAATTCAGTTAGATAGAAATTTGCCCAATTCGTTTTCGTTACCCCAATGTTGGTACATTTTTTAAAAAATTAACAGGATTGATCCTGACTCGTTAATCCAGCCCCAACTGTGGTAGTTTTTTTTTGTAATTTCCTCTCGTCGCCAGCCAAGAGACCAACGAGTTGAGTGGGGCCAGGGTCGTGACTTTCTTGCCCAGATCCGAGCACTACCGGCACAGATCCGACCTCCCCGCGTGCTTCCCGCCAGATCCGCCGCCACCAGCGTGGTCGTAGCTCGCGAAAGAGGTGGAGATGTCCCGCTGCTCAACTCCGGTCGACCTGCTTGCTAGGCCCTTGGCCGCGGCGTGAAGAGACAGAACTCCTGGCCTCGTGGGACCTCGACCAGCTCGCTGCGCCCTTCGACTCCTTGCAGTTCAGGTCGAGGACGGCGTCCTGCTCGACCAAGCCAGCGACCTCGGGCTCCCGCGCGTGAGGAGGAGTGATAAGGACATCCCTAGTTCTTTACCATTTTCTTCCATTGATGATGTTGTTGTTCAAGACAAGCCCAATGAAGTGAGGATTGGACCAATGACAAGAGCTCGTGCCAAGCTACTTGGACAACAGGTGAACTCACTCTTAATTGAATACGATGTTTGTGATAATGAGAATTTTATACTACCTAAGTCTATGCACTTGTGTATGATCAGGGTTATTGATAACACAAACGTTGACGGAGGGCTAGCGGAGCAACAAGGATTGGAGTACGACGTCCCCAATGGCGCGAGGGAGGAGCGGGAGGCATGCGCAAGAGGGGAAGACAAAGAAGGAGCTGGACACCAGGCAAACCGGCCCCCAGGCCGGCCCCAGCCCGGCCTAGACCGGCCACAGAGAGAACCGGCCTCCAGACCGGCCCAGGCCGGTGGCCAGGCCAGCCACGCAACAGAAGAACCCGGCCTCCAGCCGGCCCCCAGCCCGACCTAGGCCGGGCGAGTGACAGAACCGGCCGGCCTCCAGGCCGGCCTAGGCCGGCGGGCTGCGTGCCTGATTCGGACCGAGCCTCTTTTAGGTCGGTTTGTACCCAGTTTAGGTCAAACCAAACTACGTTTTTGAGTCGGTTTGAGTCCTAGATCGGCTGGCCTCCTTAAATAGCCAAGGCCGGCGCCCGAATTAGGTCAGACCACGTTTAAGACAAAACCCTAGATTGGATCTAAGCATTCATCTATCGAATTTCCTTTTGTTGCGATCGGAAGTTCAAACCCTCCACTTTGTTGCGATCTGGAGGTTCTTGCTACCAAAGTTTGAGTGTGATCTGTTGTTCCACTGGGAATTAGTAGATTGCAGAAACCGCTTCGTGGTCGGTGGCTACGTTGCACCGGTGTGAGGCGTCGTGAATATCCATTGGGTTGAAGAGCTGTTGCATTGGCAACAGGGGAGCAGCCGGAGAGTTCGTCGGATTCTCGCAAGTTATCTTCCACCATCATCCATCTACCCGTAGCTCACTGAGAAGATCGGGCCACCCCTTATCATCTTGGTATCAGATTTCCAGCGTTTACTCGGTGAGCATCCACAAATCCATCCCCGTAGATTTACTGTTTTTCGTCCTATCCAGAAAAAGCCAAAAAAAAATATTAGGTTTAGATTTCGACGTAGCCCTAGATTGCATCGGTTTACAAGTTTTAGTTGCTGGTCGTTTGTCCTTTGCGTCGCTTGTTCTTGTCCGAGTCGTAGAAATCTAGGTCTTGTTTCCGAGTCATTTCCGTTTTTTTCAGTGTTTTGTCGAGTTTCGTCAGGTTTTCGCCTACGCGCGACACAGTTTTCGTCAGTTTTTCCTGCCGTGAGTCCGTCTCAGAGACAGTTTCCGACAGTTTTCCGACAGTAACTTTGACCGGCCATAACTTTTGCATACGAACTCCGTTTTCGACGTTCGACCTATCAAAATCGTCGTGAGAAATAGTTCTGTCCAGCCATGCTCACTCCGCTTTCGGACCGCTCAGAATTGCCAAAAGAGTCCGGGAAGGTCGAGTTTTTGCCACTTCTTTGAAAAAAACATAGACACAGCCTTTCTACAGTCGGTGTTAGGAGCTTACCCAGATAAGACTAGCTAACGTTTTATGCTCACAGGCTGCTCTTTGTCGTGTGTCTTGGTGTCTTTCACGTTGCTGGCCATAGAAAATTGAAAATAAAAAAAAAGGCCGAAGTGCAAAAAAATTCGTAATCATTTGTGAACTGCTAGTACTTGAGCAATCGTGTTCCTGTTAATTTGAGCTACTTGCTAGTGTCTTTCCAGTGCATTGTGACATCCTTGTTCATAGTTGATTTGCCTCGTTTATCTCCAACGTGTGCGTTTCCAGTGTGTCATACGATTAGCACTAGGATTTGTAGATTGGTGTAGTTAGGTATCCCTACCAAGCTCCACTAAAATACCCTGGTTTTGTTGTGTGACGCTTTGAGACCCATAATATTCGCTTCACCCCAGCCGTGCATGTTTTAGTCCCTACGTGTGGTAAGCTTTACTATTCACTTTGGAACGGTAAGATCCACAATTTCTTTCGGTTTTTGCGTGAGTTGAGAGTTTTCCACCTACATATTTCTATATATACGTGTGTGCACTAATCATGTCTTCAGACAACGAGAGGGATAGCGTGGTGAGACAAAGGAAGGAAGGCATTGTAGCTGTTTCTTGGAGAGAGTATGAGGCTCTTCGTGATCACTTGTCTCGGCAGTTCAACAATCAGTGTGACAAGATACAAACAGATTTGGCGGCCACAGATGTCAAGCTTGAGAATGTTCTTCAAACAACTAATGATTCTGCGGCTACACTACATACTATACAAGCAAATCTTGACACCTTGACTCGTGCTATGCGTACGTTGACACAGCGCAACAACCAGCCAGCTGATGATGCTAGTGTTCATGGTGATCACGGAGAAGACTTTGATGCTGAGGAGGAAGAGGAGGAGAATCCTGCTCGTGTGCCTCATGCTAGACATGGACCACAACCTCCTGGTAGAGGTAGGGGTGCCGCACCGCCTGGTAGGGGTTTTGCTCCTGTTGGTGCGCGCCTTAATTTGGGCCATAATGTTGTTCATGCAGCCAATGGTGATGATGATGTTCTGGGGAAACCAAAATTCAGCATTCCAAAATTTGAAGGTTCTATTGACGTGGAAGAGTACATCAATTGGGAGCTGAAGATGGTGAAATTATGGCGTTTGCATGACTACACTGAAGATAGAAAGGTCAAGCTTGCATCTTCTGAATTTGATGGGTATGCATTGCTATGGTGGGACGGTCTCGTAACCGCGAGGCGTGATGCTAATGAGTTGCCAATTCTTTCTTGGAGAGAGATGAAGGACGAGATGTGTCACCATTTTATTCCTCGTAATTACATCCGTTCTTTGTATGATAAGTTGCAGAATTTGAAGCAAGGCAACCAATCCGTTGATGAGTATTACAAGGAGATGGAGATGATCATGCCGCGTGCTAAAGTGCGAGAAGAACCTGAACAAACTATGCAGCGTTTTCTTTCAGGTTTGAGCTTTAATATTAAGCGAATTGTGCGTCATCATCAATATGGCGATGTGCAAGATTTGTTGCATCAAGCACGTGAAGCTGAACTACAGTTGGTCGAAGATGCCAAGTATGCGCCTCGTTCATCCTTTGGGCGAGGAAGTTTTACACCACGGACTACACCTAGTGTGGTATCGCCTAGTCCTGCTTCTAGTTTCCGTGGTCCTGCTACACCCTCCAAATCAGTTTCGGTTGCCCCTCCAGCTAAACCGGCACCGCAGCCAGCAGCTAGTGGTACGGGTTCTTCTAGTTCTACAGCCCGCACACGTGATACGAGCTGCCATACGTGTGGAGGCAAAGGTCACTTCAAGCGTGATTGTCCAAACAAAAAGGTGATGTTGATCAATGAGGACACGGGAGAATATGAGAGTGGTGATGAGGCCGATCCTAATTCGCCGGTGGAGACCGACGATGGCTTACATTATGCTGATGCTACACACTTGCCATCTATTATTTGCACACCTCGAGCATTGAGTGTTACACCTAGTCCTGTGGAGCAGCGCTGCAATTTGTTTCAAACAAGAGCTGCTGTTGGTAATGGTAGGTCGTGCAAGGTGATCATTGATGGTGGCAGCTGCCACAATTTGGCTAGTAAAGAGCTTTGTCAAAATCTGAATCTGAAATATTTGCCACACCCACATCCATATTATATCCAGTGGTTGACTGATAGTGGAGAGATGAAGATCAATCACATAGTGCACATTGAGTTTCAGATTGGACCGTATAAGGAAACCGTGGAGTGTGATGTAGTTCCTATGACGGTGTGCCATTTGTTGTTGGGACGACCTTGGCAATATGATCGTGATGTACGTCACAATGGGAGATCCAACACATACCAGCTCAATTGGCAAGGCAAGGAGATTCTTTTGCGACCTTTGACACCGCAAGATATTGTCAATGATTCACGTCAAAAGGTTGAGGTTCACCGTGAGACTGAGAGTGAGAGATTAGCTAGTCGAGAGACTCCACCTTCGGTGAGTGAGAGCCACCAGCCAAATTCGAGTGGTAAAAAGAAAAGTGAGGGAGAGAAGAAATATACACTGTTAGCCACCAAATCTGATTTGAGAGAGTTTCGTGAGGATCCCACTCTAGTACCCATTGTGCTTATGTGCAAGGGAGAAATTCTTGTTTCTAACGACATGACCCCTCTCTCTATTGGTGTTTCTGATGTTTTGCAGGATTTTAGTGACGTTTTTCCGGAGGAAGTGCCCGCTGGTTTGCCACCAGTGCGGGGTATTGAGCATCAAATTGACTTGATCCCAGGAGCTACACTTCCCAACCGAGCTCCCTATAGGACCAACCCCGATGAGACGAAGGAGATACAGCGCCAAGTACAAGAGCTTCTTGACAAAGGGTATGTTCGTGTGAGCTTAAGTCCTTGTGTTGTTCCTGTTATTTTGGTCCCTAAGAAAGATGGTACATGACGCATGTGCGTAGATTGTAGAGCGATTAATAACATCACTATTCGTTATCGACACCCTATTCCACGTTTGGATGACATGTGATACGTCTCAAACGTATCTATAATTTCTGATGTTCCATGTTGATATTATACCAATTGTTACATGTTTTACATACACTTCATATCATTTTTATGCATTTTCTGGGACTAACCTATTAACAAGATGCCACAGTGTCAGTTCCTGTTTTCTGCTGTTTTTGTATTCCAGAAAAGCTGTTCTGGAAATATTCTCGGAATTGGACGAAACTTGGACAGAACCTTCTATTTTCCCGACACGTACACGGAGTCCAAAGGAGAGACGGAGGCGACCGAGGAGGCAGCCATGCCAGGGGCCGGCGCGGCCCCACCTCCTGCCGCGCCGGGGGGTGGCGTGACCCCCTCGGGTGCCTCCAGACGCCGCCCTTTCGCCTATATAATGCCTTCGTCCAGAAAACCCTAAATACCCGAGCCTCCATCCACGAAAAGTTCCGTAGCCACCGCCGTCGTCAACCCAAGTTCGGGAGGGTTCTGAAACTCTTCCCGGCACCCTGCCGGAAAGGGAAATCATCACCGGAGGGCTCTACATCACCATGCCTGCCTCCGGAGTGATGCGTGAGTAGTTCATCCTTGGACTACGGGTCCATAGCAGTAGCTAGATGGTTGTGTCTCCTCCTTGCGCTATCATGTTTAGATCTTGTGAGCTGCCTATCATGATCAAGATCATCTTATTGTAATGCTACATGTTGTGTTTGCTGGGATATGATGAATATTGATACTATGATCAAGTTGATTATCAATCTATCTTATATGTTATTTATGATCTTGCATGCTTTCCGTTACTAGTAGATGCTTTGGCCAAGTAGATGCTTGTAACTCCAAGAGGGAGTATTTATGCTAGATAGTGGGTTCATGCCTCCGGTAATCTGGGCGAGTGACAGCAACGTCTAAGGTTGTGGATGTGCTGTTGCCACTAGGGCTAAAACAACAATGCTTTATCTAAGGATAATTGTATTGTTTACATTATGCACATTACTTAATGCAATAATCTGTTGCTTGCAACTTAATACCAACGGGGAACACGGATGTCAATCTGAAGGTGGATTATTAGTCATAGATGCTGTTGGATAACGGTCTATGTATCTTGTTGTAATGCCCAATTGAATATCATAGTAGTCATCTTGTCATATATATGCATTGTCATGCTCTCTCTATTCATGAATTGCCCAGCTGTAATTTGTTTACCCAGCATGTTACTTATCTTTTATGGAGAGACACCACTAGTGAACTGTGGACCCCGGTCCATTCTTTTACACTGATAATACAACCAAATGCAATCATTGTTCCTTTTCATTCTCTGCAATTAAACACTATTTTCCACACCATATGTTTAATCCTTTGTTTACAGCAAGCCGGTGAGATTGACAACCTCACTGTTTTGTTGGGGCAAAGTAGTTTGATTGTGTTGTGTGCAGGTTCCACGTTGGTGATCGAGTAAACGGCGCCACCAACTACCTTCAGAAGTACCTTTTACTCCTACTGGATCTGACAACCTTGGTATCTTACTGAGGGAAAACTTGCTGCTGCAGTGCTTCATACCTTCCTCTTGGGGTCTCCCAACGAACGTGTGCTTTCACGTCATCAAGCAATTTTTTCTGGCGCCGTTGCCGGGGAGTAAGAGGATTTCTGCAAGGGGAGTCTCACGCTTCCAATCTCTTTACTTTGTTTTTGTCTTTCTTAGTTTACTTTTTATTTTATCTTGTTTGCTTTTAATTATCAAAAACATAAAAAAAATAGTTACTTGCATTCACTTTATTTTTTCGGCTTACTTTCTTTTATTTCATCATGCTTCTCTCTAAGTTTACTCTAAAAGATATACCGGTGGGGAGTGGGTCTATCATTGGAAGAGATAACATTGAAGAATTCTTTAGTCATGTCAGTGGACTTAAAGATTTTGAAGATAGATCCTTGGTAGAACTTGCCCCTAATTATGAAATTGTTGCTGCCTCTTTGGTTCACATGTTGGAAGTTAGGTTTGTCAATCTTAATCCTATAATGCAGCAAATGGTTCTTAAACTTCATGATATGGAAGATGGTGAGAAGAAAGATTTTGTTTTAGAAACTCTTCTTAAAGAATTTGGTGATGCTGCTGGGGAGGCTAGAAAAGTTTTTATTCATTATAAGATGCTTGGCTATTTTATTGATATTGCTAATACACTTGAGAAGCTTGAAAAAGATAGGCTTAAGTACACTAATGAATCCAATTATGAGGGAGAAGTTAAAATACCATTACTTTTTAAGCTTGTAGGAATGCATGAGGCACTAGAAAAGAATTTTGATTGGATTGTACTGAAAATCTATTTGATGAGGATAGTGTGCCTAAAAGTAATGAAAGGGGAGTTTCTGAAATTTATATAGATAAGATACAATGCATTGTTGAGAAAACTTCCAACCTTTCTTTTGATGCTTCTACACTTGGTAATACTTGATGCATGCTTTGTGCCTAGCTGAAAGGCGTTAAAGAAAAACGCTTATGGGAGACAACCCATTGTTTTATTTCTGTAATTTTTCTTTTCTTTTTGAGTCAAGGAGCTGTTTACTTCTGTAACAACCCCTTTGTATCTTTACTTTTTCGAATTGTTGTGCCAAGTAGAGCCTCTAATAGAAAGATGATGCTTGATTTGGATTTCTGCGCAGGAACAGATTTTTGTTGTCCACCGTTTCGTTCTTATAAAATTGCCAGCAAATTGAAAAAATCTGCAAATTTTTGTGCGTGATCCTCAGATATGTACGTATCTTTCGTTAGTTTTGAGTTTTTCGATCTGAGCAACGTAAGTGCCTCGAAAAAATTCGTCTTTACGGACTGTTATGTTTTAGACAGATTCTGTCTTTTATTTTGCATTCTCTCTTTTACTAGTGTTGAGTGGAATTCTTTTTTGGGTGGAAGAGCTTCACATAACATCAGTGGCAGTAGCTAATGTTTGAAAAGTAATGGTCATGTTTGTGTCCTTATAGAACATGTGAGTTTTTGATTGTGCACTAACCCTCTAATGAGAATTACTCTGAGTTTGGTGTGGCGGAATTTTTCAAGGGTCAAGAGAGGAGGATGATATAATGTGATCAAGAAGAGTGAAGAGCTTAAGCTTGGGGATGCTCCCATGGATCACCCCAGCATATTTCAAGAAGATTCAAGCGTCTAAGCTTGGGGATGCCCAAGGCATCCCCTTCTTCATCAACAACTTATCAGGTCATCTCTAGTGAAACTATATTTTAATTCTTTCACATCATATGTGCTTTACTTGGAGCGTCTGTGTGCTTTTATTTTCGCATTGCTATTTTATTTTCTGAGATCAACTTGTTGGATCCTAGCAATCTTGTTTGGGAGAGAGACACGCTCCGCCTTTTCATTTGAATACTCCTATTCTTCACTTATACTTGTTGAGTATTCTTGTCTAGCACTGCTATGCTTTTAGCTCATGTTTTTCATGCATCTCTTGTTCAGAGCTGTTAGTTCTTTTAGAGAAAGTACTCTCTTGCTTCACTTATAATTGTTTGGAGAGTTTGTGTTGAAATAAATTGATTGGTGTTTGGTTGGAACAGAAAATGTTGCATGTGATAGATGGTATAATGGAAAAGACTTACATATTCTTGTAGATCACTGTCTTGGATAATTTAATACTTGTCAATTGTTTTGAGTTATCAAGTAGTTTATGTTTAAGCTTTTGTATCATGTGGTTAAAACCTATTAGTGAAGAACTACCGTAAAGCTTGTTGAAATTTGGTTTGTATAATTGGTATCTCTAAGGTCTTGATATTTTCTAGTAAAAGGGTTTGGTTAACAAGGAAGACAGTGTAGAGTCTTATAATGCTTGCAATATGTTTTCATATGAATCTTGTTGTACCGGTTGATATCCTGTGTTTGCTTCAAATAACCTTGCTAGCCTAAACTCTGTACTGAGAGGGAATTCTTCTCGTGCATCCAAAACCTTGAGCCAAAATCCATGCCATTTGTGTCCACCATAACTACCTATATGTGGTATTTACTTGCCACTCCAAGTAAATTTTTCATGTGCTACCTTTAAACTATTCAAAACTTTTATTACTCCTTTTTGTGTCAATGTTTACCAAGCTCATGAGGACGGGGTGGATGTCTTTATGTTACTGTCAAACAGACTTTACCATCGGACTAGTGGCATATACATCCGCTTATCCATTAATTTTGCAAAAAGAGCTGGCAAATGGGGTGCCAGTCCCAATTAATTACAATTTTAACCGCTTAATTCTCTTCACATTTTTGCCCTGATTTATCAGTCAAGCAATGACAAACAGTGAAATATCTGCATGTGTAAACAAAAGAGAAAGAGGGATGATCTGCCTTGCTGGTAGAAATAACGTCCTTCATGGGAGCCGCTCTTAAAAGTCTGTTTGGCAGGGGTCATATTGTACTTTCCATTTTCTGATTCGTTGACAATTAACATACACCTCTCAAAACTTATATTTTTACTCTCTAAATGATTTCAAAGACTTAAAAAGCTCTAGCACATGATTTAATCCCTGCTTCCCTCTGCGAAGGGCCTTTCTTTTTCTTTTATGTTGAGTCAGTTTTCCTACTTCTTTCTATCTCAGAAGCAAACACTAGTATCAACTTTGGTGCAACAATTGTTTATATGCTAGTATATTGTACTTATTATATTGCTTTGTGTTGACAAATATCCATGAGATATATATGTTGAAAGTTGAAAGCAATTGCTGAAACTTAAATCTTCCTTTGTGTTGGTTAAATACCTTTTACTTAGAATCTATTGCTTTATGAGTTAACTCTTATGCAAAACTTTTTGATGCTTGTCTCGAAACTAATATTCATGAAAAGTTTTTGCTTATATGATTCAGTTGTTTGCTCATTATCTATTTGTTAGCAAACTATAGACCATTGACCTGGATCACTTCATTCATAACATGTGCTTTACAATACTATTTGATCAAGATTATGATGGTAGCATGTCACCTCAGAAATTATTTTGTTTTTATCGTTTTACCTACTCGAGGACGAGTAGAACTAAGCTTGGGGATGCTTGATACGTCTCAAACGTATCTATAATTTCTGATGTTCCATGTTGATATTATACCAATTGTTACATATTTTACATACACTTCATATCATTTTTATGTATTTTCTGGGACTAACCTATTAACAAGATGCCACAGTGCCAGTTCCTGTTTTCTGCTGTTTTTGTATTCCAGAAAAGCTGTTCTGGAAATATTCTCGGAATTGGACGAAACTTGGACATAACCTTCTATTTTACCGACACGTACACGGAGTCCAAAGGAGGGACGGAGGCGACCGAGCAGGCAGCCACGCCAGGGGCCGGCGCGGCCCCACCTCCTGCCGCGCCGGGGGGTGGCGTGACCCCCTCGGGTGCCTCCAGACGCCGCCCTTTCGCCTATATTAATGCCTTCGTCCAGAAAACCCTAAATACCCGAGCCTCCATCCACGAAAAGTTTCGTAGCCGCCGCCGTCGTCAACCCTAGTTCGGGAGGGTTTTGAAGCTCTTCCGGCACCCTGCCGGAGAGGGGAGTCATCACCGGAGGGCTCTACATCACCATGCCTGCCTCCGAAGTGATGCGTGAGTAGTTCATCCTTGGACTACGGGTCCATAGCAGTAGCTAGATGGTTGTCTCTCCTCCTTGTGCTATCATGTTTAGATCTTGTGAGCTGCCTATCATGATCAAGATCATCTTATTGTAATGCTACATATTGTGTTTGCTGGGATCTGATGAATATTGATACTATGATCAAGTTGATTATCAATCTATCTTATATGTTATTTATGATCTTGCATGCTTTTCGTTACAAGTAGATGCTTTGGCCAAGTAGATGCTTGTAACTCCAAGAGGGAGTATTTATGCTAGATAGTGGGTTCATGCCTCCGGTAATCTGGGCGAGTGACAGCAACGTCTAAGGTTGTGGATGTGTTGTTGCCACTAGGGGTAAAACATCAATGCTTTGTCTAAGGATAATTGTATTGTTTACATTATGCACATTACTTAATGCAATAATCTGTTGCTTGCAACTTAATACCAACGGGGAACACGGATGTCAACCTGAAGGTGGATTATTAGTCATAGATGCTGTTGGATAACGGTCTATGTATGTTGTTCTAATGCCGAATTGAATATCACAGTAGTCATCTTGTCATATATATGCATTGTCATGCGCTCTCTATTCATCAATTGCCCAGCTGTAATTTTTTTACCCAGCATGTTAGTTATCTTTTATGGAGCGACACCACTGATGACCCACAAGTATAGGGGGTGTATCGTAGTACTTTCGATAAATAAGAGTGTCGAACCCAACGAGGAGCAGAAGGTGTTGACAAGCGGTTTTGATGAAGGATTCACTGTAAATGCTCTCAGACAAGTTTTTAGGAGTTTTTGATATGACAGATAAATAAAGTACAAGTAAATAAAATGCAGTAATAATAGTTGCAGCGAGTGGCCCAATCCTTTCTACAGCAAAGGACAAGCCGGTTGTTGTACTTATAATGACCAAACGTTCTTGAGGACACACGGGAATATTGTCAAGTGCTTTCGCTTCATATAGTTGATTAATCTTCATTGTTTTGATAAGTGTTGTGTGGGTGAACCTATGCTAATGCACCGCCCTTCCTAGGACTAATACATACTTGTGATTATACCCCTTGCAAGCATCCGCAAATACAAGAAAGTAATTAAGATAAACTAACCACAGCCTTAAACTTTGAGATCCTGCTATCCCTCATGCATCGATATACCAACGGGTGTTCAGGTTTCTGTCACTCCGGCAACCCCACAATTGGCAAACGAATACACAATGCATTCCCCTAGGCCCATAAAGGTGAAGTATCATGTAGTCGACGTTCACATGACACCACTAGAAGAATAACACCACAACTTAAGCATCAAACCATTAAATATTACTCAACATAGTTCACTACTAACATCAAGACTTCTCCCATGTCCTCAAGAACTAAACGAACTACTCACAAGACATCATACGGAACATGATCAGAGGTGATATGATGATGAATAACAATCTGAACATAAACCTTAGTCCAATGGTTTCACCCAATAGCATCAATAACAAGAGTAATCAACACCGGGAGAGTTTCCCCTATGAAATAGACAAGATTCAGCCCTAGATGTTATAGCGGAGACGGGGTGCAGCGGCGGTGATGATGGTGTTGGCGGTGGAGATGATGATGATGATGATCCCGATGAAGTCCAGCTCGATGACGGTGATGATGGCGACGATTTCCCCCTCCGGGAGGGAATTTCCCCCGGCAGATTTCTTCCTGCAGGGGAGCTTTTCGCTCTCTGGTGTTTTCCGCCTCGTGGAGGCGGCGGAATATTTCGATGGCCTCCTCTGTGTTAGGGTTCCGAGGGGGTCAAGTACGCGAAGGGGGAACGGCTGAGGTGGGCCAGGGCCCCCAAACCACCTGCGGCGCGGCAGGGGGCCCCCGCGCCAGGGTGAGGAGGGCCCACCATGGCCCTTCTCAGCTCCCCTTTTGGCCTCCTCCATCTTCTGGTAAAATAGGAACTTCCATATGTCTCCTTCGATTTATTGATCTTCAGAAATAGTGCATCTCGACGGTGCTTTTTCCAGCAGAATCCTGACTCCGGTGTCCAATTCTCCATTATTCATCAAACATGCAAAATAGGTAAAATAACATAAGTAACACTTCTAAATATGAAATATATCGATGAATAGCAGTAAATTATGATATAAAATAGTGATGCAAAATGGACGTATCAACCCCCCCAAGCTTAGACCTCGCTTGTCCCCAAGCGAAAACTGAGCTCAGTAAACATGACCACAAGTTTATGGAGCAAAGTGTCGATAAATAAAATACGGACAAGAAGCATCACATTCATTGATACACAAGTCATTCTAGACAGCAACTTCCCTTCATATAATCTAACTTGAAATAAGTAAAGGGAACCACGATGAAGTGCATAAAGAGAACCATGATTGGTGAAGGCAAACTTAAACTCTTGGTCAGAGAACAATTAACAGATCATACTTATCTTTCGAGAAGAGTCTTTATATCAGAGCTTATATAGCAGAACTTACATGCCTTAATCATAACAGTCTCCTTACAGTCATTGATAACTTTCAAAGTTATATTCATTCGGATAAAAGCTATTGTGCGAAACAAGGAAATGAGAGATATGATTAGAAGTATCAACACATATAACTAATTGGATCTCAACAACTCAAATGCTTGCTTGAGATAGAGAGGAATGGGTTTACTGACTCAACAATAATGTAAAAGATAGGCCCTTCGCAGAGGGAAGCAGGGATTAAATCATGTGCTAGAGCTTTTAAGTTTTGCAAAGCATATAGAGAGTATGAAAATAGTTGTTTGAGCTATGTATGTCGTTGTCAACGAATCGTAGTAAAGTGAACACTAACCCCTTGTCAACCAGACTTTCAAGAGCGGCTCCCATGAAGGACGTTATCTCTACCAGCAAGGTAGATCATCCCTCTTCTCTTTTGTTTACACATGTATTTTAGTTTCTTTATAGTTGACACTCCTCCCAACCTTTTGCTTACACAAGCCATGGCTAACCGAATCCTCGGGTGCCTTCCAACATTCACATACCATGGAGGAGTGTCTATTTGCAAATTAAGTTGCTTACTGATAAATCAGGGCAAAACATGTGAAGAGAATTATTAATGAAAGTTGTAGTTAATTGGGACTGGGCACCCCATTTGCCAGCTCTTTTTGCAAATTGTTGGATAAGCGGTGTATATGCCACTAGTCCATTGGTGAAAGTCTGTTTGACAAAAGTGCTAGAGAAACTCTACAGAACCCTCATGAGCTAATAAACAGTGACACAAAACTAGGAGTAATAAGTTTTGAATAATTTAAAGGTAGCACATGAAGTATTTACTTGGAATGGCGCAAAATACCATATAGTAGGAAGTTATGGTGGACTCGAATGGCAATGGTTTGGCTCAAGGTTTGGATGTATGAGAAGCATTCCCTCTCGATACAGGTCTTTGGCTAGCAAGGTTATGTAGCAAGCATAAGAGTTGAGGGATACAAACAATTATACAAGTGATAAGAATAATCATGCAATCTTCCTTAGAAGCACAAATAGTTTAACTTAAGAATACTAAGCTTATGAGCTACAAAGAAAGAAAGATCATGGAATAATATATTTGCATGCACTCCCTCTCTCTACTTAAGTCTCAAAGTATTGTCTACTACTGACCAATGCTAAGTTTGCCAAAACCAAAAAGATTAACTTGGTGCTCTAAAAAGTGATCCCTATACTAACAACAAGGTTATCAATATGAAAGAGAATTGCAAGCTAAAATAAAGTATGCAGAAAGTAAATGATAAAACTTCTCATTAATATTTCATAACGGCAACTCACACCAAGGGATACATAGATAACCAACTAAAAGAGAGATACTTCCACATTGCAAACCATCATATAAGATAACTTCCCTACTCACGATATGACTTTATGGAAAAGTAAAAGGTAAAGATAATGATGTGATACCGCGGCACTCCCCCAAGCTTGGAACAAACCAAGGGGATGCCAATACTTATGATGAATTACTCCTTCGGTGGTGGTGGTGAATTGTCCTCATCATCAGACTTCCAGGGAAGGGGTTTCCCATCAACAAAGGACGACTTGGTTTCGATTATCCTGAAACTAGCAGCAGCGCTTATGTTTTTAAACCGAGTTTCATACTCACAGTTTTGATTCTGGACATCATAGAGTTGCGCCTGCAGTTTGTTGGTGGTGTTGATGAGGTGAAATATGTCTTCCCAGAGTTGTGCAGTCTCCTTCTTATGTTCAGCGACCAGCGCGGACACCATTGAGTGGAAGACTCCCACTTCACGTTCCGCCAGCTTTTTGTATGTGAAGACCTCTTGCTCCAGCTTCTCCATCCTGGCTTCCAGGCTCCCTTCTCCTTTGGGTCCTCGCACGTCTTCCGTCTGCAGCTTTCCATCAACCATCTGCGACTCCTTGGGATGCATCTTCAGCTCATCCATGTATGGGGTGACGACGTTCACAAAGAAACTGTCCTTTGGAGGCTTCGATGAAGACATGGCAGCTCTAGATCTGAAAACAATATCTGGACAGAAACAGCTCGAAACGAAACACGATGAAAAGGCGAGATACGAACCTCGGGGGTTCGGGTGAGTTATATAGCAAAAAGTTTTACAACATAAGGAAGGTACAGGAGGAAACCTGATCGGAGACGAGCTCCGGGGTGCTCAAACCACCAGGCGGCGCGGCTGGGGGCCCACCGCGCCGACCTATGGTTTGGGCACCACGGGTGCCGTCTCCCATCCGGTTCGGTCTCTTATTTTTCCATATTTAATAAAAACGACGAAAATATCTTCTAGAAAGTTATTCGCGAAACTTTTCTTACCGAAACTGTTACCTATTCGAATCGAATTCTGCAGTCCCAGAAAAATGTTCTTCAATGAAAGTTTCCGGAGTCACCACTTTAATTGTATCAACCTCTTCATTAATAGAATCTCCAGAAATATAATGCTTGAGTCTTTGACCATTTACCACTTGTGTAGAGTTATCTTTCAATGAAGCAATTTTTATTGCACCTGAACGATACACCTCCACAATAACAAATGGTCCTTCCCATTTTGAGAGTAACTTTCCTGCAAAAAATCTGAGACGAGACCTATACAATAGAACTTTCTCACCAACATTAAATTCTCTTTTAAGAATTCTCCTATCATGCCATCTCTTAACTTTTTCTTTAAAGAGTCTAGCATTTTCATAAGCCTCACTTCTCCATTCATCTAAAGAACTTAAATGCAACAACCTTTTCTCACCGGCAAGTTTAAAATCTCTATTAAGTTCTCTCACTGCCCAATAAGCTTTGTGTTCTAATTCTAAAGGCAAGTGACAAGCTTTACCATAAACCATTTTATAAGGAGACATGCCCATGGGGTTCTTATAAGCAGTTCTATAAGCCCATAAAGCATCATTTAACTTACTAGCCCAATTTTTTCTAGATTTATTAACAGTCTTTTGCAAGATAGATTTAATCTCCCTATTTGACAATTCTACTTGTCCACTAGTTTGAGGATGATAGGCTGAAGCAATTCTATGATTAACACCATATTTAGCAAGAGTCTTTCTAAAACCACCATGGATAAAATGAGAACCTCCATCAGTCATAAGATATCTAGGTACACCAAACCTAGGAAAAATGACATCTTGAAGCATTTTTAAAGAGGTCTCACCATCAGCACTTTTAGTAGGTATAGCTTCTACCCATTTAGTGACATAATCAACAGCAACAAGTATATGAGTATTACCTTGTGAAGAAGGAAAAGGACCCATGAAGTCGAATCCCCAACAATCAAATGGTTCAATAACAAGAGAATAACTCATAGGCATTTCATTGCGTCTAGAGATATTACCAACCCTTTGACATTCATCACAAGATAAAATAAACTTTCTTGCATCCTTAAAGAGGGTAGGCCAATAAAAACCTGATTGTAGAACTTTCTGCGCAGTTCTATCTCCAGCGTGATGCCCTCCATAAGCACTTCCATGGCATTTCCTCAGTATTTCCTGTTGTTCATATTCAGGAACACATCTTCGCATAATACCATCGACTCCTTCTTTATATAAGTGTGGGTCATCCCAAAAGTAATGCCGCAAGTCATAAAAGAATTTCCTTCTTTGCTGAGCTGAAAAGGTTGGAGGCAAGTACTTGGAAACAATAAAGTTAGCATAATCAGCATACCAAGGACTATCTCGCGAACTTACACTTATTGCAGCCAATTGTTCATTTGGAAAGCTATCATTAACAGGAATAGGATCATAAGGAATGCTTTCCAATCTAGACAAATTATCAGCAACAGGATTTTCAGCACCTTTTCTATCTATGATATGCAAATCAAATTCTTGCAAAAGAAGTACCCATCTAATAAGCCTTGGCTTAGCATCTTTCTTTTCCATAAGGTATCTAATTGCAGCATGATCAGTATGAATAGTGACTTTCGAATCAACTATGTAGGGTCGAAATTTGTCACAAGCAAAAACTACAGCTAGAAATTCTTTTTCAGTAGTGGCATAATTCTTTTGAGCAGAATCAAGAGTTTTACTAGCATAATGAATAACATTTAACTTTTTATCTACTCGCTGCCCAAGAACAGCGCCTACAGCATAATCACTAGCATCACACATAATTTCAAAAGGTAAATTCCAATCAGGTGGTTCAACTACAGGAGCGGTGATTAAAGCCTTTTTCAAAGTTTCAAAAGCTTCCTTACAATCATCATCAAAAACAAAGGTACATCTTTTTGAAGAAGATTAGTAAGAGGCTTGGAAATTTTAGAGAAATCTTTAATAAACCTCCTATAAAAACCAGCATGACCAAGAATACTACGAATACCTTTAACATCTTTGGGACAAGGCATCTTTTCAATTGCCTCCACTTTAGCTCGATCAACTTCAATACCTCTTTCAGAAATTTTATGTCCAAGAACAATTCCTTCATTAACCATAAAGTGGCATTTCTCCCAATTAAGAACAAGGCTAGTTTCTTCACATCTCTGCAAAACTTTGTCAAGGTTGTGCAAACAATTATCAAAGGAAGTTCCATAGACGGAGAAATCGTCCATGAAGACTTCCACAATTTCCTCACAAAAGCCATGAAAAATAGCAGACATGCATCTTTGAAAAGTAGCAGGAGCATTACATAAACCAAAAGGCATACGTCTATAAGCATAAGTTCCATAAGGACAAGTAAAAGTAGTTTTCTCTTGATCTTGCGCTCTCACAGCAATTTGAGAAAACCCAGAATACCCATCAAGGAAACAAAAGTGAGTTTTCTTGGACAACCTCTCAAGCATTTGATCAATAAAAGGCAAAGGATAATGATCTTTCTTAGTTACTTTGTTAACCTTTCTAAAATCAATGCACATCCTATAACCAACTACTACTCTTTGAGGAATTAGTTCATCATTTTCATTAGGAACAACGGTAATTCCTCCTTTCTTAGGAACACAATGCACAGGACTTACCCATCTACTATCAGCAATAGGATAAATAATACCAGCTTCAAGAAGTTTTAATACCTCATTTCTTACCACTTCTTTCATCTTGGGTATTAAACGACGCTGATGCTCAACAACAGGCTTTGCATCAGGTTCCATGTTGATGGCGTGCTGACATATAGTAGGAGAAATTCCCTTCAGGTCATCAAGAGTATATCCCATAGCTCCGCGGTGTTTCTCAACACTCCCAATAACCTTTCCTCCTCTGTACCTGAAAGTTTAGAGCTGATAATAACAGGATATATTTTCTTATCATCAATATAAGCATATTTAAGATTATCAGGCAGAGGTTTCAAATCAAAAACAGGATCCTCCTTGGGTGGCATTGTGGTACCCAAATCTTCCACAGGTAAATTGTGTTTGAGCATAGGTTGACGAAGGAATACTTCATCAAGCTCATTCCTTTCTTCCCTGAAGTTCTCACTTTCATGATTCTCCATATGTTGCTGCAAAGCATTGTTAGGAGCAAGAACAATAGATGCAAGTTGAGCAATTTCAAAATCCTCACTAGGCAATTCAGTTTCATAAGGTGCTTTAGCAAATTTAGAGAAATTGAATTCATAAGATTCACCAGCAAATTTAGTAAAGATTTTCTCTTTCTTACAGTCTATAACAGCACCACAAGTATTCAGAAAAGGTCTACCAAAAATAATAGGACAACTATCATTGGCAGCCGACCCAAGTACAAGAAAATCAGCAGGGTATTTAGTCTTACCACAAAGGACTTCGACATCTCTAATGATACCAATTGGAGAGATAGTTTCCCTATTAGCAAGCTGAATAACCACATCAATCTCTTCAAGTTTACAAGGAGCAATTTCGTGCATAATTTCCCTGTAAAGCTCATAAGGAATAGCACTAGAACTTGCACCAATATCACATAAACCATAATAGCAATGATCACCTATCCAACAGAAAGCACAGGAACACTAGACTTCCTAGAACTTTTAGGATGTGAGACAATATTAGAAGCATCCTCACAAAAGATAATGTGTCTATCTTCTAAATTTTCAGTGACAAGATCTTTAACCAATGCTACAACAGGTTCAACAGTTATTTGCTCATCAGGTTTGGTAGTTTTCTTATTACTTTTACTAACAACACCAGTTATGATAGTATGTTCCTTAATCTTATTAGGAAAAGGAACTTTTTCAATATAAGGTTCTGGAATAATGCGATCAGCAACATTAACCTCAACACCTTTAGATATATGAGAAACAGATTCATCTTTATATGGTTCATGATAATTTTTAAAACCCTCCTTCGGCAAACCGAAATAGGAAGCAAAGGCTTTATAAAAGTTTGCAACAATTTGAGAGTCAAGACCATAAGTAGTGCTAATTTTGCGATAATCATCAGTATCCATAAATTTTTAACACACTCAAAGTCATAGCTTATACCTGACTCCCTACCTTTGTCATTCTCCCATCCTTCAGTGTTCTCCTGAATCCGATCAAGAAGGTCCCACTTAAACTCTTCTTTATTACGAGTGAACGATCCAGCACAAGTGGTATCCAATAGAGTTTTATCTTGAAAGGAGAGTCTTGCATAAAAGTTATCAATAACAATATTACCAGGAAGCTCATGAATGGGACATTTGAGCATTAATGCCTTCAATCTCCCCCACGCTTGAGCGATACTCTCTCCATCATAGGGCCAGAAGTTATATATGAGGTTCCGATCCTTATGAATCTCACTTGGAGGATAGAATTTGGAGTAAAAGAGAGGTACAATTTCCTCCCATCCAAGAGAATACCCATTCTTCAGCAGTTTATACCAATGTGCAGCTTTACCAGACAGTGATAGAGAGAATAATTTCTTCTTAACTTCTCCCATCGAGATACCTGCACACTTAAATAACTCGCACAATTCATGCAGAAATAACAAATGATCTCCAGGATGGACAGTTCCATCTCCTGCATAGCGGTTATTTGTGACACGTTCAACAATTTTCATAGGAATTTTGAACGGTATTACCTGCTCATCTGGCGCCTCCTCTACTACCTTAGCAGTGGTAGTTGTTTTCCCAAATAGGAATTCAAGAGAAGACCCCTCCATAATGAGATATAGCAGCAGGCAAAAATAAAAACAGCACGTACAATAAATGTTTCCCTTACCAATTCCACTTACCAATAGCGCTACACTCCCCGGCAACGGCGCCAGAAAATAGTCTTGATGACCCACAAGTATAGGGGGTGTATCGTAGTACTTTCGATAAATAAGAGTGTCGAACCCAACGAGGAGCAGAAGGTGTTGACAAGCGGTTTTGATGAAGGATTCACTGTAAATGCTCTCAGACAGATAAATAAAGTACAAGTAAATAAAATGCAGTAATAATAGTTGCAGCGAGTGGCCCAATCCTTTCTACAGCAAAGGACAAGCCGGTTGTTGTACTTATAATGACCAAACGTTCTTGAGGACACACGGGAATATTGTCAAGTGCTTTCGCTTCATATAGTTGATTAATCTTCATTGTTTTGATAAGTGTTGTGTGGGTGAACCTATGCTAATGCACCGCCCTTCCTAGGACTAATACATACTTGTGATTATACCCCTTGCAAGCATCCGCAAATACAAGAAAGTAATTAAGATAAACTAACCACAGCCTTAAACTTTGAGATCCTGCTATCCCTCATGCATCGATATACCAACGGGTGTTCAGGTTTCTGTCACTCCGGCAACCCCACAATTGGCAAACGAATACACAATGCATTCCCCTAGGCCCATAAAGGTGAAGTATCATGTAGTCGACGTTCACATGACACCACTAGAAGAATAACACCACAACTTAAGCATCAAACCATTAAATATTACTCAACATAGTTCACTACTAACATCAAGACTTCTCCCATGTCCTCAAGAACTAAACGAACTACTCACAAGACATCATACGGAACATGATCAGAGGTGATATGATGATGAATAACAATCTGAACATAAACCTTAGTCCAATGGTTTCACCCAATAGCATCAATAACAAGAGTAATCAACACCGGGAGAGTTTCCCCTATGAAATAGACAAGATTCAGCCCTAGATGTTATAGCGGAGACGGGGTGCAGCGGCGGTGATGATGGTGTTGGCGGTGGAGATGATGATGATGATGATCCCGATGAAGTCCAGCTCGATGACGGTGATGATGGCGACGATTTCCCCCTCCGGGAGGGAATTTCCCCCGGCAGATTTCTTCCTGCAGGGGAGCTTTTCGCTCTCTGGTGTTTTCCGCCTCGTGGAGGCGGCGGAATATTTCGATGGCCTCCTCCTGTGTTAGGGTTCCGAGGGGGTCAAGTACGCGAAGGGGGAACGGCTGAGGTGGGCCAGGGCCCCCAAACCACCTGGCGGCGCGGCTGGTGGGCCCGCCGCGCCAGCTGGTGAGGAGGGCCCACCTTGGCCCTTCTCAGCCTCCCCTTTTGGCCTCCTCCATCATCTGGTAAAATAGGACTTCCATATGTCTCCTTCGATTTATTGATCTTCAGAAATAGTGCATCTCGACGGTGCTTTTTCCAGCAGAATCCTGACTCCGGTGTCCAATTCTCCATTATTCATCAAACATGCAAAATAGGTAAAATAACATAAGTAACACTTCTAAATATGAAATATATCGATGAATAGCAGTAAATTATGATATAAAATAGTGATGCAAAATGGACGTATCAACCACTAGTGAACTGTGGACCCGGTCCATTCTTTTACACTGATAATACAACCAACTGCAATCATTGTTTCTTTTCATTCTCTGCAATTAAACACTATTTTCCACACCATACGTTTAATCCTTTGTTTACAGCAAGCCGGTGAGATTGACAACCTCACTGTTTCGTTGGGGCAAAGTAGTTTGATTGTGTTGTGTGCAGGTTCCACGTTGGTGATCGAGTAAACGGCTCCAGCAACAACCTTCAGAAGTGCCTTTTACTCCTACTGGATCTGACAACCTTGGTATCTTACTGAGGGAAAACTTGCTGCTGCACTGCTTCATACCTTCCTCTTGGGGTCTCCCAACGAACGTGTGCTTTCACGTCATCAACATGTTAGATGAACTTAGTGGTGCTGTTATCTTCTCTAAAATTGATTTGCGTAGTGGTTATCATCAAATTAGGATGAAAGAAGGAGATGAATGGAAAACTGCTTTCAAAACTAAATTCGGTTTATATGAGTGGTTAGTAATGCCTTTTGGTTTAACTAATGCACCTAGTACTTTCATGAGATTAATGAATCATGTTTTGAGGCATTTCATTGGTAAATTTGTGGTAGTATATTTTGATGATATATTGATCTATAGCCGCAATGAATCTGAACATCCTGATCATATTCGACAAGTTTTGCAAGTGTTGCGTGATAATAAGCTGTATGGTAATCTTGCTAAATGCACATTCTGCAAAGATAAGGTCATATTTCTGGGATTTGTTGTTTCTAAGCATGGAGTAGAGGTAGATGAATCTAAAATTGCAGCTATTAAAGATTGGCCTACTCCCATGAATCTTAGTCAAATTCAAAGCTTTCTTGGTCTTGCTGGATTTTATAGACGTTTTGTGAAAGACTTCAGTACTATTGCTGCACCTTTGAATGATCTTACTAAGAAAGGTGTTGCGTTTGTGTGGGGCGCAACCTAAGATGCTGCTTTTGATGAGCTGAAACGTCGTTTGATTTCTGCACCGTTACTTATGCTTCCTAATTTCAATAAGCAATTTGATATTGAATGTGATGCTAGTGGCATTGGAATAGGAGGTGTGTTGATGCAAGAGGGTAAACCGATTGCATATTTTTCTGAAAAATTGAATGGTGCACAATTGAACTATCATGTTTATGATAAAGAATTGTATGCTCTTGTTCGTGTTCTTGAGGTTTGGCAACATTATTTGTGGCCAAAGGAATTTATCATACATTCTGATCATGAAGCTTTGAAATATCTCAAATGCCAATCTAACTTGAATAAGTGTCATGCTAAATGGGTTGAGTTCATTGAATCCTTCCCATACATTATTAAGTATAAGAAAGGCAAAGAAAACGTGGTTGCTGATGCACTCTCTAGGAAAAGCATGCTGTTGACACACTTAGATGTTCAAGTTCCTGGTTTAGAGAGTTTGCGTGATTTATATGCTAATGATACTGATTTTTCCATGCCTTTTGCTAAGTGTTCTGATGTGAAAGCTTGGAAAAATACCATATGCATGACGGATACTTGTTTAGAGCTAATAAATTATGTGTGCCCGAGTCGTTCGTGCGTTTGCTGTTGTTGCTGGAATCACATGGTGGCGGTTTGATGGGGCACTTTGGACGTGAGAAGACGTTGCTGATGTTGGCTGATCACTTTTATTGGCCACGCATGAGGCGTGATGTGGACAGGTTTGTGAAGCGTTGCATCACTTGCAACAAGGCAAAGTCCAAACAGAAGCCTCATGGTTTGTATACTCCTCTTCCTGCACCTACAACTCCATGGGAGGACATAAGCATGGATTTTGTGTTAGGATTGCCTAGAACCAGGAGAGGACATTATTCTATTTTTGTGGTAGTGGATCGTTTTTCTAAGATGTCACATTTTATTGCTTGCCACAAAAGCGACGATGCGTCGCATATTGCTGACCTGTTTTTCAGGGAGATCGTGCGCATACATGGAGTACCCAAGACGATCGTTTCTGACCGTGATGTGAAGTTCATGAGCTACTTCTGGAAGACACTTTGGGGCAAGCTGGGAACGAAGCTGCTGTTTAGTACCACTTGTCATCCCCAAACTGATGGTCAGACGGAGGTGGTGAACCGCACACTTTCGGCATTGCTGCGGACAATGGTCAAGAAGAATCTGCGTGTGTGGGAGGAGTGTTTGCCGCATGTTGAGTTTGCATATAACAGGACGGTACACTCAACTACACAATTGTGTCCGTTTGAGGTGGTGTATGGTTTCAAACCCATTACTCCGCTTGATTTGCTGCTGCTTCCTTTACATGAGCGAGTCAACATGGAGGCATCGAAGCGTGCAGATTTTGTGAAGAAGATACATGAGAAGACTAAAGAGGCTATTGAGAAGAAAGGCAAGTACACTGCAGCTCGTGTAAACACGAAGAGAAAGGAGGTACTTTTTCAGCCCGGCGACATTTTCAAACCCATCCCTAGTTCTTTACCATTTTCTTCCATTGATGATGTTGTTGTTCAAGACAAGCTCAATGAAGTGAGGATTGGACCAATGACAAGAGCTCGTGCCAAGCTACTTGGACAACAGGTGAACTCACTCTTAATTGAATACGATGTTTGCGATAATGAGAATTTTATACTACCTAAGTCTATGCTCTTGTGTATGATCAGGGTTATTGATAACACAAACGTTGACGGAGGGCTAGCGGAGCAGCAAGGATTGGAGTACGACGTCCCCAATGGCGCGAGGGAGGAGCGGGAGGCATGCGCAAGAGGGGAAGACAAAGAAGGAGCTGGACACCAGGGCAAACCGGCCCCCAGGCCGGCCCCAGCCCGGCCTAGGCCGGCCACAGAGAGAACCGGCCCAGGCCGGCGGCCAGGCCGGCCATGCAACAGAAGAACCCGGCCTCCAGCCGGCCCCCAGCCCGGCCTAGGCCGGGCGAGTGACAGAACCGGCCGGCGGGCCTGCGCGCCTGATTCGGACCGAGCCTCTTTTAGGTCGGTTTGTACCCAGTTTAGGTCGAACCAAACTACGTTTTTGAGTCGGTTTGAGTCCTAGATCGGCTGGCCTCCTTAAATAGCCAAGGCCGGCGCCCGAATTAGGTCAGACCACGTTTAAGACAAAACCCTAGATTGGATCTAAGCATTCATCTATCGAATTTCCTTTTGTTGCGATCGGAAGTTCAAACCCTCCACTTTGTTGCGATCTGGAGGTTCTTGCTATCAAAGTTTGAGTGTGATCTGTTGTTCCACTGGGAATTAGTAGATTGCAGAAACCGCTTCGTGGTCGGCGGCTACGTTGCACCGGTGTGAGGCGTCACGAATATCCATTGGGTTGAAGAGTTGTTGCATTGGCAACAGGGGAGCAGTCGGAGAGTTCGTCGGATTCTCGCAAGTTATCTTCCACCATCATCCATCTACCCGCAGCTCACTGAGAAGATCGGGCCACCCCTTATCAAGGAGAGTATCTCGCTGCCGCCGCTCGGCTCTCGCTGCCGTCCGCGAACACTATGTGGCGGCCTCCCTCCCGATTGTGTGGGCCGGCTTGCTGGAGCCGGATCCGGCGCCGCCATGGCCGGATTCGAAGGCCTCCGCGCCTCCCTTCTCGCCGGTGACACAACCTCCCTTCCCGACGGTGAGAGACGGCTTGGTGGAGCCCGAACCATTCCGTTCGCAGCGGCAGCAGCCCCACCGGCAGGGACGACCACGGGGCCCAGATCCGGCGAGGAGAGACCCAAGGGCGGCTCGCCCTCCGTCACCGCACCTCCATACCCGCCGTCCGAGTCTACCCCTCCCCTGCTTCCAGGCTGCATCGACCTCCGGCGACGGAGCTTCGCCGCGTCATGGTGGTGCCCTGGTGGGGATCGGGGTGGTGTGAGAGAAGGAAGGAGAGAGAGACGTGTGGTGAGTTGGGTTTTTTTTTTGAGATGGGTGAGTTGGTTTGGTTGCAAGGAAAAAAGTGGCCGGTGGGTTAATATTTCTTTTTTGAAAGTGCTCGTGACGCCGTTTTGTTTGGTGCGTGCTCCGGCGTTAGTATTATGTGCTCTTGTTACTATAATTTGTGCTCCCTATATAGAATCAACGGATGGATGTAACGTGCGTAGCTACCACCCCGGATAGCCCACTATTTCCCCTCTTTTATACATCACACAGAAAGCAAAGCTATATGTTTTAACTGAGGCTATTATTTTTTTAGAGGATATATTCTATTTTTTATAGGTTTTGAACGGAAAAGATGATTTTTTTTAGGCTAACAAGAGGATATAATAATTGATTTTTAGAGTTGTTTACAGGAGATATAACTGAGCACCATATTGTTAGCTGGGTTAGTTGCCTAGGCAGGCAACTGAGGCCTCACAGGCTGAGCCCATGTACATGGTGGACTAACCATGGGGCATGAGCCCTACACTGCTCCTTGACTTAACTAAGCACATTGCCCATAAAAGCCCAGAAAGGCCCCAAGCCACACAATGGTCAAAGCTGCAGTCCGCATAGATAGATGGAGAAGGAGAAACAGATCATCCATGTTGCTCTGAAAGTCTGAAGTGAGTGCCCGTTGTCTGTTGCCTGCCATAATGGCCACAGCAACATTGGAACAAACTCCATGGTGATGATGATGATCATCATCATGGTACCAGACTACCAGCATCAACATTGACTGGACTGGACTGGATATGCCTATCTTTGAACCTGACCCAGTTCAAACACAGTCAAGATAAACTTGAGCAGATTCCACTGATACTCCATTGCAGTGCTCCACTCAATCCATGGTGGTCAAGATCCTCCCAGACCAAACCCAGCAGGAGGGAGATGTGCCACTGCAGGAACCTAGGCAGCATAGTGTAGCTACCTACCTACAAGAGAAAACATGTGAGAGACCTAACCTATGGGAAACCTAAGACAGGTCACCTCCACGGTGTCCTCTTTTCTGTATTGGCATGCTGCCTGCGCTGTAGCCATGCCCATGCTTGGCCTGTCCCCTAGAAGATCTGCCTTCAGTTTTTTGCATGCACATGCAAATCACAATGCACAGTGCAGAAAATAAATTATTGTTTTAGAATATAGATTTTTCCCTGTGTCTAGGCAGTACATGTAGGACTGGAGGAGGTGTATCTGCTTTGTGAAGCAGAGATATTTAACTGGAAGCTCATCATGTGAAGCATCAGAGGAGCAAGACCAGGGTCTTCACATCAGACACTGATGCTGCATCTTGATAGTATATGTCTTTCACTCTTTCTCCCTGACAGAGATCTCCATTGGGTTTCACGAGAAATAGATATTCTTCACACTTGAAGGACGTACTGGAGGCGTGTATATGCTTTGTGAAGCAGAGATGGTGAAGTGGAAGCTCATCATGTCATCAAGCATCAAAGGAGCCGAAAGACCAGGGGTCTTCAGTCACATATACTGATGCTCATGCTGCATCTTGAACAATGTCTTTCTCCCTATCAGAGATCTCCTTCGGTTTTGACAAAAAGAAACAGGTTTTTTCTTCTCGATCTTGTACATCAGAGTAAATGCATGTACAGTCGCGCACAACTTCTCTTCTCAACCATTCAGAGGAGGTACCGTATTGCAAAGATGAAAGAATACATTCAAACTCTGAAGAACTGTTTGCAACAATGGAGAGAAACAAAGTGTGAAGAATCCATTCAAACTCTCCAAAAACTATTTGATATCCTCCTGCGTCTGCTGGCTTGTACCTCACACAACATCACCATAACTTCTGCCAGAGTACCACACGAGGAGGAGAGACTTCACCTGCTGCTACTATAGCTAGATAGAGTGGGGTTTCCAACATGTACATGAACAAATGAAGCCGTACACCTTTTGCAGATCTTTTTTCTCTTGGATTGCAAGCAAGCCAAACCCCGCTAGCAGCCTGCCTGACACTATGCAGAACTGCCCCAAAAAGTCATGATCACATCTTCTGCCGCCGTTCAAATGCTGGCATGAAAGGACACATCTAAACATATCTAGGGCATGCATGGGGGACGCTTTGGAATGATTAGCGTTCTTAAAAGCATAGCGTCCCAGGCTCTAATGATTTTACTATTCATCCATGGTGCCATGGCAGAAAAATGCACTAGCGTTGGTAGATCGATGTACTCCAATTTGAATTGTGCAAGTTTGGCGCCTAAATTTATGCGAGGAGACAGATTGGAGTCATCCTTGGCTTAGGAACAAGCACTCCAATTTTACATGAATATTTGCAGAATGGTGACATCAAGCATCGGGCAACGTGACCTCAAAAATCTCAACAGGGATTAACAATTGCATTTGAGTGAAATAAGCTATAGTACATGGTTGATACTAACTAGGAGGGACAAGACAATGGACCACACAGGACTACAGGAGTGTGTGACCTTGTAAAAAAAAGGTTCAGTAGTAACAGAAATGGGTCTGATGTAGAGATAACTAATGCTGTGCGTGAGAGGACATGAGCCGATGGTTTTGCTAAACCCAAGAAGAAGAAAAGTGGGGCTAATCTGTGGTTTGTGTCCTCTAAGGAGGAGCAAATCAATTAACAAAGCTGGTGGCTTTGTGTAGTTTCTCTTGTTGGGGTCTGGGCTTTGGAGTCTTCTCTCCCTCGCCTTTCTTTGTGGCTTTATCTTTGGGGTGTGCATGCATGGGGTCTAGTGTTGGATAGGGTGGACAGCAGAGGAAATATTGAATGGATAAAAATTAGTGTACATTTGTCCTTGTAAGAGCATCTCCACCGGGGCCTCCAAATTCGTGTCCGGCACCCCCCAATTGTCCTCTCTTTGGGGGTGCCGGACACATGTCCGCTCGAAATTTGGAGGCCGCCCACAGCGGCACCCCCCAAACAGCACCCTCTATCTTTTCGGTTGTTAACACAAACACCTTGTGGGCGTGAGCTGCTGTTGCCGGAGCGACGCCGTGGGCACCGTGAGCCACAGCAGCGCGGGGCAACCTGAAACGCGAGGTCGAGGTGGCCGTCACGGTCATGCTCAAGGCCGTCGAGTCTGCCTGCTCCCCACGCCACTCGAGCCAGCCTAAGCTCACCGTCGTCCAAGATGCTCCCTCCGCCGCCCCGGTGTAAGAAGTGAACACCGCGCCGATGTTGTCGATGCAGAGGAGACGAACACACATGGGTGAACACCGCGCCGCGCAGCCAGCCAAGGAGGCGACGCGGGGTGGAGCTTGTCTCGCTTGCGTGGAGGAGCCTGACGCGGCATGAGCAGGGGAGAGCCACCAGCTGTACGCACGGCCAGCTAGTCGTCGGCGTCGTCTTGGGCACGCCTGGCTGCAGCTGATCACCCACCACTAGCTTGACTTCTTGGTGTGTAGCTAGCAGCAAACAAAATTTGTCGCGTGTTGCTGAACTTGGAACACTACACCTAAAGTTCAGAGTACAGACGAACAAAGACAGAGCAGGCAGGGTGTCGCAGTCTCGGGCAGGTTCAAAGCCGACGGCCACGACGTCGCCTCGGCTAGGTGCCTCGGCCAGAGTCCACCCACTCGAGCCAGCCTGCGCGTAGTACCGTGACGCTCCCCACGCCACTCGAGCCAGCCTAAGCTCACCACGCCACAACTTGAAGTAGTACCCAGCTGAACCCGACGAGGATGCAGCTCCCGCTGCTCGACGCGGCGTCCTACTCCTCCGACTCCCAGGAAGATGACTTTGTCGACGACAACGAACCTCCAGGACATGATGGATTGGCTTGGAGAAGCGCGGGCTAACGGGGACGACGACACCGCGCGTCCGGCCGTAGAAGGAAGACAACCTTGTCGAGGATGATTCCTTGCGTTCTAGCTCGAATCCTTCCGGTTCCCTACATATTCAACGACGCTGCACCTCCAGGACATGACGGTTTTGCTTGGAGAAGCGTGGACGACAACACCGTGCGCCCGGCCGTAGATTGAAGACGAGGTCGTCGCGGCGGCTTCGAAGCTCCTCCTGGTGTCGTGCTTGTAGGAGACGAAGGAGATCGACGGTGCGGTTCCTTTGGCGCGAAAGACGAGCGGGATATGGCCTGTAGCTCCTCCGTCTCCATGGCCAAGGTGCAGAGAAGGTTGTGGCCGGCGAGCTACACACGGGCTAGCTGAATGAGAGCAAATATGGGTGTGTGTCACTGCATGTGGGCCAGTGGGCATGCAACGATGTCCGCTTGCATGTCCGGCACCCCCGAGAGGGCCTCCAAATTTGGAGGCCTCTTCGGGGGTGCCAGACATGTTTTTGCTCGGGGTGACTCTTTGGGGGGTGCCGCTGGTGGCGTTTTTAGGGGTCCGGACCCCCAATGGGCCTTTGGGGGGTCACTTGGAGGCCCCCGGTGGAGATGCTCTAAACATGAAATCGTAAACATAAACAGTGTGTAAATATCACCCCAAGTCAAGGTTTTCTCAAGACAAATACTTCCAAAACATATAATTACTTCCAAAATGCTTTGTCCCATCCATTTACACGCCATTTTCATTTTCTACATTTACACCTTCTTGAAAATTGTAACTTTTACCCCGTTTGCATTTTAATACATTTATAATAAATATAAAAAGAGTAGTAGTTTGACAATGATTTTGAAGTATAAACTACCCATATGATTATTTTCACATTGCCAATGTTAGTTGGAGAAATATTTTGTCCATGGATACGATATAGGTCTGGCTTTCTAAAATGGTGTTTGATCTGGTCGATTGATGGTTTAACGGTTCATCATGATAATAGATCTTTCAAGATACCCTCGGCCTAAAATCTTGATTGTAACAATAACAAGAAGCATGGGATTGCTATAAAAGCGACACTGTCAATGTTTTTCTCTTGAGAAACACCAAACACAACGAAAATGTTGCGTTTGTAAGGCCCTCTCTGAATTGTATGAAGGATTCCAACCCTTAGAATTTTTCCGTATGGATTGTTCGTTGGACCAAAAGTATAATGCTACCCAAATATTTATGGATTAGGTTCTTACCTAAATATTCACTGCGACCTCTTTTCATGATTCGATCGCATAGGATTGAGATGCAGTTCTTATGTGCTTGCAGTCAGGGGTGGCGACGGGGCGAGCAAGGGGTGCATGGCGTGCGAACAACAGGAGTTAGTCTTCATCGAACACTCAACCTAAAGTACCTCATTGTTAGTTTTTTGTTGATGAACTGCACAACTTATAGTCTAATCGATTTGTTCACCTTGCATTTGCATATGTGGCAATTACCGATTTACTAAATGCATGCATCTTTCTTTTGAGGGGAGATGGCTTCTTATGTAATAATTCCTATACAGAATAAGAAATTACTACGGAGATAGCTCCGAAAAGGTCATCGAATTGTCCGGTGAGCTTATAGTGGCAAAGAGAAACTTTGATTTAATATAAATTAAGCTATTGTTTTTTGTATTGCACAACATATATTGCTATGTTTTAATATTAATGTTATGGTGAGACTTTATATGTACGGACATTATTACCATTTTCGCCCCTCCGTCATGTTTAAATTATGGCTCCACCCCTACTTACAATACTTTTTTTTTTGTAACGGCAAAGCTGCTCGATGCCCGTTATTCTCAATCCTGCCATCCAAGGGAGGTCTTAAGATTTGAATTTGGGTGTTTGAACTCTGAACACGCGAGCTTGTTATCTATTACTTCGTACTTGTAAAACGTTGATCAACGGGGAAGGATCTCTCCCTTGACTTTACGTTAGTTAGGTAGATGAGACCTCCCGTTTAATTCGAGTATGCCTCAACCGCGACTCGAATTTCTTCGAATATGCGTCATCTGGGACTCGAACCTGGTGCGCTAGGCACGCACTCGCTACCGCTGCCACTGTGCTAGCACTCAGTTCTCACTCCTCCATACTTGTAGTAGCCTAGTATTTTTATTAGCAGAAAATTCATATTTTAAAGTAAAAAAAAATCATATTTTAGCAACTAGAAGTGGCAGAATGTAAAGGTAGGGCCATACACAGCGCACGAGGCGAACAAATTCCGCAGGCCGTCACGTACAAACAGCGTTCGTGCGCACGTAACAAGCGGCGATAGGCTGCTGCAGAATTCGCACGCACGGGTAGCAGCAGTAAAGTTTTTGTTTGGCTTGTCATGTGGTTTCGTGTTGGAAACCTTTGGGAGCATAACGACGACGAAAGCCAAGGGGAACCCAAGGCCAGTCGTTTGGCTGCCTCGTCCGTTGGCCATGGGAGGAAAAGAGGGGACACGACGTGCACACCCTAACGTATGTATTTTTCTTCTAGGAAATTAGGAAATCATAGTGCAAATATTTACCTGGTGAGTGTCATCTTTGCGAAACACCGTACAACGCAGGCGCTCATATACACGCGCACACACTCATCCCTATGAATGCACGCACGCATACTCTACCCCTATGAGTACCTCCGAGAGACTGAGTCGGCATGTCGAGTCTTGAGATTGACGAAATCACCAACGTCGCCTCCCACTGAACAATATTCTGTCTTAAATGAGAAACACCAGCGTCAAACCTGAGATTTGAACTCTGGTCGGCTGAGGGTACAACCACCCACCTAACCATCTTGCCACAGGCAAGTTCTCTGGTGAGTGTCATCTGTTATGCATAGTGCAATATTTTGGCGCTGAGACTTAGTATTTTCAATGACTTTGGGTCACTTGCATGTGGGTCCCAAATGTCAGTAACCCAAATTACTTGATGTTATGTTAGTGAATCCCGACAGCGTATTTTGTAACTAGAGAGAGAGAGAGCAGATGTGGCACTAGTAGAAAATAGACCTCTAGTCCCGGTTGGTAAGGGCCTCTAGTCCCGGGTGGACAATCGAGACTACCCAATCGGGACTAAAGGCCCCGTCCTTTAGTCTCTCCACGTGGTTGCGCTTGAGCGCTGTGGCTAGAGGACCTTAAATTCTGGCTCCACTCCTACTTACAAATTACAATCCTCTGTTTTATACCGGCAAAGAAGCTAGATGCCCGTTATTCTCAGTCCTGCCATCCAACGGAGATCTAAAGATTTGAATTTGGGTGCTTGAACACGAGAGCTTGTTATCTACTCGCTCCGTTCCAATTTAATTGATTTGCTATTCACCAAATGTGGATATATCTAGACATGTTATATGTATAGGTACATCCACATATGATGGATATCAAGTCAATTAAATTGGAACGGAGGGAGTACTACCAGTAGCCTAGTATTACTATTAGCAGAAAATCCATATAATAGCAACTAGAAGTGGCAGAATGTATAGGTAGGGCCATGCACAGCGCACGAGGCGAACAAATTCCGTCACGTACAAACAGCGCTCGTGCGCACGTAACAAGCGGCGATAGGCTGCTGCAGAATTCGCACGCACGGGTAGCAGCAGTAAAGTTTTTGTTTGGCTTGTCATGTGGTTTCGTGTTGGAAACCTTTGGGAGCAGAACGACGACGAAAGCCAAGAGGAACCCAAGGCCAGTCGCTTGGCTGCCTCGTCCGTCCGTTGGCCATGGGAGGAAAAGAGGGGACACGACGTGCACACCCTAATTTCTTCTAAGAAAACATAGTGCAAGTATTTAGCTAGTGAGTGTCATCTGCTATGTATGGTGCAATATTTTGGAGCTCACTCACCGACTTTGGGCCACTGATATGTGGGTCCGACATGTCAGTATCCTAAAATTACTTGACATTATGTTAGTGAATCTCACTATGTATTTTGTAACTAGAGGCAGACGTGGCCTGGATCATTTCCGACCGCACATCTAACACCCGAGCACACATATGGAAAAATTGGAATAGTTAGATGATTTGATCACTGATAAGGGTAAAAACCCTCAAAATTGGAAGATATAAATGCTTTTACGACTATCTGTATACAATATGCCATAATTAGGGATATATCTAGTAATTATTCGGAAACTATCCATCAACTAATATCCCATCCTTAACACTTACTACATGTATAAGTCAGACACAATGTATAGTTGTCGACCTAGTTCAACATCCATAGCCCCTTTGTTGCTCGCTCTCTCCACTCGCCTCTCACCCTAATCCTCGTTCGAGGCATGATCCTGAGCCTTCTGCCTCCCACATCCATTGTTGCATATGTGTCCTATTTTCTCTACGTGTTGATATCGTAATGTTATGAATTTGTGCTACAAGTGAATCCTCTTTCTAGCACGACATCCGACAAAAGTCTATCACGAGTGAGGGAACTGCGTCGTAGAAGTCAACGACAAGCCTACAATGAAGAGGTGCCGACCAATGAGAACTTAGGGTGGGGTGGGTGCAGTCAAGGGTTCGTCGTTGCTAGGTAGAACGAGGTGGGCTGGCTTAGAGGATGGCGGGGTGGGTGTCAATAGAGTTAACACTTTGGGTAGGGTGGGGTGGCGGTGGCGGGGGAAGTCAATCTGGTGGCGGTGTCTGATGCGACGTTACCGGATTTGGTGACGGTGGCACGCCTTCCTCCTCTTCGGTCTATAGAGTTAAGGTTTGTGAGGCCGACGCGCACACAATGAAAATGGATAACTAACCTTTTTTCTGAAAGTTCAACACAAATGAATCAGATTTTTTTTCATAATCTGACCATTTTCCATAGCGGCCACCCGGGGGACGCCATGCTACATTGCATGGCGTCTTGACCTATGACAAATGACGGTGTTATCCTTGGTGACCTAAGAGCATCTCCACCGGCGCGCCTAATAGAGCGTCCGGCAAACTTGCCGGACAGGCGCTATTGGACGCGCCGGCAACGGTTGCCGCCTATTGGGAGCGCCGCGCCCCACCGGTCGCTCCCAATAGACGCTCTTAGATCATAAATTCAAATAATATGTCTAAAATAAAATCATATAATTTAGAATTGAATACATAAATCAAATAGGGCATACAATTATTAAAATTAAAATAAATTGGGCAGTCAATTAGGATGGTTGTCTGCTTGGCCTTTGAGTGCCCATAGATGCGCAACTAAATCATTTTGCAGTTGCTCGTGTGCTCCTTCATTCTTCATTTCAGCGTTAATTGTGAGGAAAGTGGCAAAGTTTGCAGTCAAATTCGCATATTCATGATCAATCTCGGCAAGAGGACCCTGATGATAGTATGGTTGGTCATCTTGCTGTCAAGACCATCTCCAAAATATGATTGGCTCTGACCTAGAGGGTTGGAGATGGTCTTGACAAATGTAGACCATCTTCGATAGATGTCATCTGCTAGATAGTACCCCTTGTCATACCCATGGCCATTGATCTCATAGTTGCATGGTGGAGCTTCGCCTTCAGTTAGTCGGTTAAAAACCGTTGAGCATTGCAGAACATTGATGTCATTGTGAGTTCCAGCCATACCAAAGAAAGCATGCCAGATCCACAAATCATAATCAACACCGGCTTATAGTACGACACTGCACTCTACAACATGACCCTTGTAAACTGAAAGGATCGGTATGGCCACCTAGAGGGGAGGTGAATAGGTGCTACTCAATTTTTAGCTCTTTTTCGAATTTAGGCTTGACACAAAGGTAAATTCTCTAGATATGCAACTACGTTGAATTTACCTATATGATAAGTTAACACTAGACTAAGCAAGATACAAGTAAGAGCTAACGAGAAAGGAATAACCGAACGGGAAGCACGCGGAGACAAGGATGTATTCCCGAGTTCCTCCTTTTTAGGGGAGTACGTCTCGTTGGAGGGGTGTGAGTTTCAAACTCAAACGCCACAAATGGCCTCACTCTATTCTCCGATGAACCTTGCCCAAAAGCTCGGTTCACCTTCCACTATCGAAATCCTTCAAGGCGGAATCCGGATCCCTTACAACAAACTTGAGGCTCAACCCACAAAAGGATTGGGGGCTCCCAAGCACCACAACACCTGCTACACAAAAGTAACAAGCAAGTGAGTACAACAAGATGCCTAGGTTTTCCTAGTGGAAACCCTAGGCTCGAATCCCTCAAGTGAATGAGGGGGAAATGAAGAACGCTTTGGTGAAGTAGTAGATCCGGGCCTTCTCCTTCAATCCTCCGAAGAACGCTTTGAGAGGGCCCGTCATCCAAGTCATTTTGGTGTTCTCCTCCGGTCCTAGCACAAGAGTGGCGAAGAATTGTTGGATCATCTCGATGTCATAGTCTTGTTGGGTGGAAATGAGCTTCTCAAGGCCTAGCTTTCTAGCAACCCAAATTGCTTCCACAAAGTAGTCCTTCTTGGCCAACACTTCAAACTTCAACGGTTTTTGAGGGAACACAAGGGCTTTTGGGTCCAACTTGGCATATATTTCTTTCATAATGAGTTCTTGCTCCTTTCTCCAAAAGTGACCATCGGTGGAGTTGTTGGGCATATCATAGAACCTCTGCGCCCTCATGGTTCTAAAATCCTCCTTGTTCAAGTCCTTCACGGTGGTCATGTTGTTAAACTTGGCCTTCTTGGCCCTTTCTTCTCAAAGGAGAGCAACCTCTTGCCTAGCCCTTCTTGCATCGGACTCCTTTTGCTGCTTTGCAACACCACGCTGCACATACCGGTCTTCCTCATCATAGTCCAAATAGTCTCTTCCCGACCTCTTTGGTGCTTTGGGTTTGGATGATGAAGTGCCCGAATAGTACCTCTTGCACTACTGGGAAAACCCTTATAGGTAGGTTACATTCTGTGGCGCACCCTTAATTGGTGCGCCACAGAAAGTCAGGCGCCACAGAAAGTCACATTTCTGTGGCGCACATGGCCAGGTGCGCCACAGAAAGTTATCCGGGGGGCGGGTTAAAATTTGAAAAAAATAATTCTGTGGCGCACCACCTGACACGTGCGCCACAGAAAGTCAACTTTCTATGGATCGCCTTTTTTGTCTTGCAGGAAGTAAAAGAAAATGATAAAAAATTCAATAAATAAAATCCTTTGACAAGTAGTTAGGTATGAGTGTCTAGTAGGTATAGAAATTTTGAAATATGAATTTTGACCTTTTCTGCAACAAATGAAAAAGAAATCTTGTAACGGCCATAACTTTTGCATACGACGTCGAAATAACGCGTTTTATATGCCAAAAAAAACGTGAGAAAAATTCCACAAGAAAAAATAGTTATTTCAAACAGACGATTTTTCGCAGCAAAATAAAAAAAAATTCAAAAAAATTCAAAAATTCCAAAAAAAGACACAGAAATGTATAACAAAGAAGATTGTTGACTTTTCTTGACTTTTTTTTATTTTTTTTGGATTTTTATATTTTTTTTTGGATTTTTTGAATTTTTTGGATTTTTTGAATTTTTTGAATTTTTTTGAATCTTTTGGATCTTTTGAAACTTTTGAATCTCCTTTTCAAATTTTAGAAGTTTTTGAAAAATCTGAAATTTAAAAACACACGTTTATAACATATACATAACATATACACATACAAGACTTAAGAGGATACATATGATATATATATCAATAAGAACTTGAGTAGCACAAGGGTAGGTGAAGTGGGTGGAACTTAGAAGTTAAGCGTGCTAGGGTTGGAGCAATTTGAGGATGGGTGACCTAGCGGGAAGGTATCAGTTCAAAAAATTCAAAAAATCTGAAAATAATTCCAATAATTAGGATTTTTCATATTATTTCATATTTTGATTTTTCTGATTTTTTTTGAAACTTTTTAATTTTTTTTTGCAGTTTTTGAATTTTTTCAGAATTCTGTGGCGCACCTGGCCTGGTGCCTGGTGCGGCGCACCAGGCCAGGTGCGCCACAGAAAGTGGATTTCTGTGGCGCACGCCCATGGTGCGCCACAGAAGAAAAAATTTAGTGGCGAGGATTCTGTGGCGCACCCAGCAATTCTGGGGGTGCGCCACTGATAGCTGCTTTCCCAATAGTGTTGTTATCTGTGAATAAAGAGTAGATAGGTAGCAAGGAGGTAAGCATACATGTCCACGGAAGCCAAAAAGAAGGGGACCATTTGTTACAGCTTTTCACTCAGATATGATCCAGGCCGGAGTTTCCGGTCTCAGGGGGTGGAGTCTCCGGCCACACCGGAGTCTCCGGCCCTGGTACTGGGAACCTCATACTAGGTCAAATCGAAGGGAAAAGTTGGCACAAATAATTCCTAGAGAGTACATTGCCACTACAAAGGGTTTACGCCATGAATTTCTACAGGAACTACTCCCAAAAACAGATCTAGGATGAAACCCTAGAAGAGGAGAGAGAGTGTTAACCTTTGTCCTTCATGGTGAGATCCAACGGAGGGGAGGAAGTTCCCCGCGTAGGAGAGGTGGAGGAGGCCGGTGGCACGGCGGATTCCGGCGATGAGGGTGGCCGGAGCAGCAACTTGGAGGGGAGGCAGCGGCAGGAAGAGTTTTGGGGTCGGGGTGAATGGAAAGTTGTGGGAGCAACTTCCACCCCGACTCCCTATAGAGTCATGCGGAAATGCCGAGACCGGAGTCTCCGGGGTAAACAGACCGGAGTCTCCGGCCAAGCCAGAATTTCCGTTGTTTACTGCGGAGACTCTGTCCAGACCGGAGTCTCTGGTGTTCTCACACCGGAGTCTCCGGCCCCTCCAGACCAAAATTGCCAGATTTTGTGTTCGACATGTATGTATGCAAGATGAGCAAGTTTTGAGGTAAGAAAGGGTTTAGGGTGAGAACATTGTCACTGATGGTGGGATACACACTTGGAAGTTGCAAGATCAAATATAAAAGCCAATTCCAAGTGTTTCTCCCAAAAATAAAATAAAGGTCTAGAAAACCCAAATAAATCCAATAAATTCAAATAAGATCCAACTCCTCACAAAGAGGAGGGCGGTGGCCTAAGCCATCATGTATGAGTTTTATGGTGTGGCACCGCGAAGATATATCTTGAGTTCACAACCACTACTCGTCATTTAAGCTCACAATTCATAGAAACGAATATAGAGAAGCAAATGAGTTCTTAATGTCGGCATAATGGGGGGAGGGATAGTCCAATGTATTAGGACCGCACTCCCCCTATGTCCATGCCTACACCTAAACACAATAGATAGTCAAGACATAGGTGTGTATGCAAAATAGTCAAGCCAAGCTCCTTGAATCCACGATATTTAGCTCATTCCTCAAATAGGTGAATCTTGCTTCATCAAGAGGCTTCGTGAATATATCGGCAAGTTGATCTCTTGTGGGAACATGGCCTAGCTCAATATCACCTCGGGCAACATGATCTCGAATGAAATGATGACGAATCTCAATATGCTTGGTTCTTGAATGTTGCACCGGGTTGTGGGCAATCTTGATAGCACTTTCATTGTCACATAAAAGAGGCACTTTGTCACAATTGACACCGTATTCCTTTAAAGTTTGCCTCATCCATAACAATTGGGTGCATGCACTTGCGGCCGCCACATACTCGGCTTCGGCGGTGGAGAGAGATATACAATTTTGCTTCTTGGAAGACCAACTCACCAAGGAACCACCAAGAAATTGGCAAGCCCCGGAAGTTGACTTCCTATCATCATGATCACCGGCCCAATCCGAGTCCGTGTACCCACGAAGAGAGAAAACCTTGTCCTTGGGTACCACAAACCAAACTTTGGGGTATGAATCAAATATCGTAGGATTCTTTTGACCGCCACCATGTGGCTTTCTTTAGGAGCGGCTTGGTACCTTGCACACACCCCTACACTCAACACAATATCGGGTCTAGATGCACAAAGATAGAGCAAAGAACCAATCATGGAACGGTATACCTTTTGATCGACATCTATACCCTTTGGGTTAAGTTGTAGATGAACCTTGTGTCCATTGGTGTGCGCTTCTCCTTGACACCTATCATATCAAACTCTTGAGCATGTCTTGGATATATTTAGTTTGAGAGATGAAAGTCCCTCCCTTCAATTGCTTGATCTCAAAACCAAGGAAGAACTTCAACTCTCCCATCATGGACATCTCAAACCTATCGGTCATAAGCTTTGAAAATTCATCATTGAAAGCTTTGTTAGTTGAGCCAAAGATAATATCGTCCACATAGACTTGGCATATGAAAAGCTCCCCTTTTACTCTCTTTACTCTCTTGGTAAAGAGAGTGGGATCGATTTGCCCAACCTCAAATCCACGGTCTACTAGAAGCTCTCTAAGGTGCTCATACCACACACGTGGAGCTTGTTTAAGTCCATAGAGCGCCTTATCGAGCTTGTAGACATGGTTAGGGAGTTTGGGATCCTCAAAACCCGGTGGTTGCTTAACATATACTAATTCTTTAAGTGGACCATTTAGAAAAGCACTTTTCACATCCATTTGTTGCAAGATAAAATTATGATGAGATGCATATGCAAGGAGGATACGGATGGACTCAAGGCGAGCCACGGGAGCATAGGTCTCTCCAAAATCAATGCCTTCAACTTGAGAGTACCCTTGAGCCACCAATCTTGCCTTGTTCCTCACCACCATGCCATGTTCATCTTGCTTGTTCTTGAATATCCACTTAGTGCCTATAACATTGCGGCACTCCTTTGGCTTCTCAACTAGCTTCCACACTTGTTGCGCTTGAAGTTATTGAGCTCTTCATGCATTGCATTCAACCAATCCGGATCTTCAATAGCTTCAAAGACTTTCTTTGGTTCCACCATGGATATGTGCGCTTGATGTTCACTAAAGTTTGCACATTGTCTTCTAGTCACAACCTTGCTCTTCAAGTCACCAATAATATTTTCCAACAAGTGTTGTGTTCTTTCCATGGTCTTGACATTTCTTGCATGACGACGGGTGTCGATATCCTCACGGAGCTAGGAGTATCTCTTGATCATCTTGATCATTTGTGTCCCCGTCTTGACCGGAATGATGACCTTGGTCTTCAATGTGCACACCTTCATCACTAGAAGGAGAGGATGGACCTTGGTCTTGATCATGGCTAGCATCAACAATTGGAGAACTTGGTTCTTGCGTAGCAACTTGATCAACATGAGGAGGGTCTTGAACTTGTTCTTGGCTAGGTGCATCATTTGCTCCACGGATGGTGCGGTTCCACTTGTGATGATGATGCTCCACATGGGTGGAGCTTGGTCCTTCTTGAGGTGCCTCATGGTGGATCTCGATTGGGCGAAAGAATCCCACGCCCATTCGCCTTATTGCATCTTGAGGTTCCTCATCATCTACATCACGAACATGAAATTGCGCCACTTGGGAGCCGTCATTCTCATCGAACTCCACACTACAAGATTCTACAACGATCCCGAAGGACTTGTCGTAGATTCTATAAGTGTGGGATTCGGCACCGTAACCAACAAAAGTACCCTCTAAAGCTTAGACTCAAATTTAGATAAACGATAACCTTTGATTTATAGAAACACTTACAACCGAACACCCGGTAGTAGGAAATATTGGGCTTGTTGCCGGTAAGCATTTCATATGGAGTGAACTTCTTTCCCGTGCGGAAGTAGAGCGGTTAGATGAGTGACATGCCGTGGAGATGGCCTCGGCCCACAAGAAAAGTGGGGTCTTGAACTCCGCCAACATAGACCTTGCCATATCCATAAGGGTCCGGTTCTTCCTCTCGGCTACACCATTTTGTTGAGGGGTATACGCAGCGGAATATTGATGACGAATTCCCTCTTCACTAAGAAACTCATTTAGGGTGTAGTTCTTGAACTCGGAGCCATTGTCACTTCTAATGGCCAATATAGGACATTGTGTTGACGTTGAACTTCATTGGAGAAGTCGATGACGGCTTGTTGGGTCTCACTCTTCGACTTGAAGAAATAAACCCATGTGAATCTTGAATAGTCATCAACAATCACCAAACAATACTTCTTCCCACCAAGACTAGGTTGAGGCACGGCACCAAAAGATCAACATGAAGAAGTTCCAATATCCTTGTTGATGAAATGATGGTCTTGCTTGGGTGGGGAGAATCATGCATCTTTCCTTCAACACAAGCCCTACAAAGACGATCTCTAGAAAAAGAAACATTCTCTTTTAGTCCAAGAATGTGGCCACCCTTGTGAAGACTTTGCAAAGTTCTCATATTGACATGGGACAAGCGGCGATGCCACAACCACCCCACGTCGGCCTTTCCGAATAAGCACATCGCTTGAGAGTTGGTTGACTCCGAAAAGTCTACCACAAACAACTCATTTTCGACATACCCAACGTAAGCGACCTTTAGAGTCTTGCTCCACATGAGTACCACAATATCAATATCAAAGTGAACGGCAAAACCCATCTTATTAACGGCACGAACGGAAAGTAAATTGTAACCAAGGGACTCAACAAGCATGACATTTACAAGGGTGATATCCCTTGCAACTACCACCTTGCCAGACCCTTTACCTCCGCTTTAGATTATCTCCATAAGTGACGGTTGATTGATTTGAATTTGGTCTCAACTCCGTCATATCTCCTTGCTTCCGGTCATATGACTTGTGCATCCACTATCAATCACCCATTTCGACCCACCGGAAGCATAGTCCTACAAGAAATCATTGCTTGGTTTTAGGTACCCATCTTGCAATGGGTCCTCTTTTGTTAGCAACAAGGGTCTTAGGAACCCAAATAGAGTAAGCAATGAAACCATCATAAGGACCAACATATTTAGCATAAACATCCCCATAATAATCAACATAAAGAATATAGTTGGGGTTAGCATGTCCCGCAAAGTCACTACGAGAGTGTTGCCCCTTGTGGCATCACCACTCGCAATGGTAGTCTTCTTTGCTTGTGCGGGCTTGGCCTTCTTCTTGTTCTTCTTCTTCTTCTTCTTGGCAACATAACCAAGACCCTCTTTCCCAATGTGTGGCTTTTGCATTTGCAAAAGATCATCAAGAGGCTTACTTTGGGAACTAGAGGCCTTGGCAAGTTCGCTCTTCAACCTAGCATTTTCCTCAATAACATTTGCATGATCACAAGAAGTAGTAGAGGAACTAGGAACATTGTTTTAGATGATTGAATTTGAAGTTGTTCAAAAGACTTGGTGAGATAGAGTGTTCACTCTCCAAGGCCTTGTGGCCTTGGTGAGCTTCTCTAGCTCCTCGGTTAGTCTATCATGACCAACACCAAATTCAACCTTTTCTTTCTTGTAAAGCTTATATTTTGCAATAGCATGGTCACGTTCTTTAATGATTTGAGAAAAATTGCATTTTGTGACTCATCAAGATTTTCAAGTTTCTCTTCAAGAGAAACACGAAGCTCATGCTCTTCCTCAAGAGCCACGGTGAGAGCGGCAATATCATTAGCATACTCTCTTTCAAGTCTCTCCTTCTCATCAAGCTCCTCTTGAATCCGCCCATAATCGCTCATAAGAGCTTCAAAGCGTGTCTTGGCTTCACCTTGCAAGTTAGTCATGAAACGATCCAAAGCAACATTTTCTTCCTTTATTCTAAGACTAACAAGATCATCCATTTCATTATAGTCTTGGAGTGGAGGAAGATGATACCTCGGTGGCCTTGGCCATGAGACACTTGGCGGATTGGATGGGGATGTTCTCATTGGGGGATTCAAAGAGAGAAGGAGGAGTTGATGAAGTAATAGCAATAGCGGCAACTTCACTTGTGGTTTCTTCTTCATCGCTCTCACCCCCGGACATGTACTCCTCTCTTGTCACCAATACCATTCTTGAAGGTGGCTTCTTGTTGGGAAGGTTCTTCTTGAAGAAAGGTTTCTTGCTAGGGGATTTGAGGCATTCTTGAGAACAAGCCTTCCTCCATGTTCTTCACGGTTCTCATAGGGCACTCGGCAACATAGTGATATCTATCTTGGCAATTGAAGCAAGTCTTCATTTTTGGGTTGCCCTCCTTGTAACCACTAGATTTGAACTTTTGCTCCACTTGAGCTTTAGCTTTGGATGGATTCTTCCAAAAGGTCCTTGCCGCAAGAGCCACATAGTCTCTATGAGCAATCTTGAGTTCTTCGGGGTCCATGGAGGACACATCTTCACAATCTTGATCTTCATTGTGTTCACCACCTTGGCCTTCAAAGCAAGAGTAGCTCCTTGTTGCATTCCAATAGCTCGGGCACGAGAGTCTTGTGCAATTTTGGCTTGAACTTGAAAGATTGCATCTCTTGCATGACTTCATTGGAGGTCAATTGTGGATAGTTGTGTCTTCCTTGTGGACTCTTCAAGTCGGCCGGTTCAAAGGGCAAGAGAGCATTCACATACTTCTCTTGATCCAATCATCATTCACATGGGCGCACCAAGAGCTTTATAGGCATTGTCAAGGGACTTGAGTCTTCGATACATTTGCTCGTGGTCTTCTCCATCTTCCATGAAGAACCCTTCGGCCTTGTTGCTCATTTCCTCAAACCGGTTTCTCTTCAGCTTTCATTTCCAACGAACACCTCAACAAGGCACGTCCAAGCTTCTTTGGCGGTGGTGCAATGCTCGATGTGAGACATATCATCATCTCCCACGGCATCTCGAATCAAGTCAAGAGCGGAGACATATCATCATATCCTTGCTCAATGATCCTCCAAATCTCGATAGATGCATTGTTCACATAAGATCTCATAGAAGATTGCCATTTAGTAAACAAAGAAGCATTTAGCTTATGTGGGTTTCCCCTTAGGTGTATAGGAGGATGAGGGATAGGTAGGTCGGGAGAGTATGGAAAAGGAACGTCACCATATACTTCCGAACCATTAGGTGGTTTAATTGGGGTGTCAATTTTATCTTGGTCAACCCCCTTCTTCCCACCAACCTCTTCCTCCTCGGGTTTCTTAGGAGGCTCCGAAGAAAGAGGAGTGGGAGGAGATGAGATACCCTTGGCCTCCATGAGTTTCAAGATCATCTCTTTCAACTTATCCATTTTAGTGTCCATAGAGGTCTTCAAGGCACTGAATTCCTCTATGGAAACCGAAGTGGACTCGATGGGGTCCTCAAGAATCTCATTTCCATGCTCGTCAATGGTCATACTTCTCTTAGGCGGTTAAGCCCGAATAAAGAGCCGAGGCTCTGATACCAATTGAAAGGATCGGTATGACCACCTAGAGGGGGGTGAATAGGTGCTACTCAATTTTTAGCTTTTTTTCGAATTTAGGCTTGACACAAAGGTAAATTCTCAAGATATGCAACTACGGTGAATTTACCTATATGACAAGTTAATACTAGACTAAGCAAGATACAAGTAAGAGCTAACGAGTAAGGAATAACCGAACGGGAAGCACGCGGAGACAAGGATGTATTCCCGAGTTCCTCCTTTTTAGGGGAGTACGTCTCGTTGGAGGGGTGTGAGTTTCAAACTCAAACGCCACAAATGGCCTCACCCTATTCTCCGATGAACCTTGCCCAAAAGCTCGGTGCAGCTTCCACTCTTGGAATCCTTGAAGACGAAATCCGGAGCCCTTACAACAAACTTGAGGCTCAACCCACAAAAGGATTGGGGCTCCCAAGCACCACAACACCTGCTACACAAAAGTAACAAGCAAGTAAGTACAACAAGATGCCTAGGTTTTCCTAGTGGAAACCCTAGGCTCGAATCCCTCAAGTGAATGAGGGGGAAATGAAGAACGCTTTGGTGAAGTAGTAGATCTAGGCCTTCTCTTTCAATCCTCCAAAGATTAACGAGTTTGGGTGGTGATTTTTGAGCTTGCAACAATGGTGGACTTGAATGCTGGACGAGCTAGCTGGCTGGAGGTAGGTGGAGGGGTATTTATACCCCTCCCAAAATTGTAGCCGTTGCAGTCCACTTACACCGGAGACTCTGGTCCAGGAGGGCCGGAGACTCCGGCTAGGGCGGAGACTCCGGGGTTGCTCCGGACCAACTCCGGACCCATGACAGAGAGCGCCGTCTTGTGGAGCTCTTTGCTCCAAAACTCGATGGGCTGGAGACTCCGGCCCCTGAGCACCCCTAAGGCCGGAGACTCCGGCCTGGACAAACATGTTGCAATTTCCTTTTTCCTTGACAAATGTTTCGATGCAAAGTAAAATATTTCTTTTAATTCCTGCACCACTTAACATCATATTAGATATTTCCTAGTGTTGTTGCCTAACACCCAAAACACCTAGGGGATATAAAATATGTTCTTTCATAAACTCCTTGCCAGGCGAATGGACAATTCTTTCATGCCCAATGCATGCAGTCGATGCTTCCAAGCATATCAGGAAATCCTCTAGCTGCGTTTTGTGCCATGAGCCTATTCGTGTCAGCTTCATTTGGTTGTCTCAAATACTTTGGCCCAAACACTGCAACAACCGCCCTGCAAAACTTATACATGGTCTGGATGCATGTAGACTCAGTCATGCGCAGGTAGTCGTCAACTGCATCTGCAGGAGCTCCGTATGCAAGAACTCTCAATGCAGCCGTGCATTTCTAGATAGAAGAGATTCCAACCAGCCCGGTGCAGTCGCTCTTCAGCTTGAAGTAGTCATCGTACTCCCGCACGCCCGTCAGAACAACCATGAAGAGGTCTCTGTTCATCCTAAACCGCCGCCAGAATTCCTTGTCCCCGTGTGTGGGAGCGTCGGCGAAGTAGTCTTGCCACAACGTCATATATATGTCCCTGCATCCGCATGCGATCTTTGTTCATCCTCCTACCCGGTTTCAAACCTCCAATCCGAGGCGCAATGTTGATCTGTGCTAGCAAACCAACCATGCAAGTGATGATCGCCAAGTGTTCATCAACCACAGCGTTGGAGGCGGTGAGGAATGCGCCGGCCAGCTCGAGTTCGTCGTCGCTATCCATCTATATTATTACAAGGTTTAGCAAAACAAGAAGTCCCGAATTTAGGAGAAAAAAAAGAACTGAGCTGAGCAATGCGACGAACACCTTACTTGCGCGGAGGTTCTCGGAGGCGGCGACGGTGTAGCGCCAGACAACAAGCGCGGCTCGACGAAGAAGAGACTACAGACACTGCGACGGGAGATATAGTACGTCGTTCCTGCCACGGGGGAGACGGGCGTCCAGCTGGAGGGTGGGTGGCAGCGCCGGTGATTCAGTAGGGAGGGGCGATCCAGTAGGGTGGGGGTTGAGTACAGGCCGCAAGGGACGCTGGGGGGAGAAAAGAAATGGTCTATGCGGCTGACGCGTCGTCCCCACCTGTCAGGATTGGATGAGGCGCGCGTTGCCGCGGTTGGCGTCACGCCCGGTTGCGTCCCTAGAACCTGAGCGCGAAATGGGGTTGTCGGACGCTTTATTGGGACGTGCCGATAACTTTTGAGCTATTGGGCGCGCCGCTGAGGGCCAATTTTGTGCCGGCGCGTCCAAAAGGCCTGTTGGGAACACGGAGTTGGACGCGCCCGGTGGATATGCTCTAACCCCGAGCGTCATGCAAAAATATGGCAATGGCGTCATGTAAAAAATGGTCAGATTATGATTTTTTTTACATATCCGTTTCACCGCGTCGGGTGACCGCTGGCTAGTCCTGCTCTTACAAGCACGACATCGTGTGTATCCTGTGTATGCCGTGCGCGTGCAACTTTGAAGTTTGAACAAAAACAAAGGCGAGGCCGTGTAGGTTGTTGTGTCTGTTGTGCACGAGCTCTTCTGTTTGACCGTGGACGTGCACCTGCTTCGCAGCACGCGCCCTTGTCCCGACAGCGTCCGTCCGATCCGGCGACGTGTCGATCGCACGGCCCAGCAGCACGCACTCCCCAGCAGCGAGGCCGAGCGCCACGTGCCTCCCTCCTCTGTTTATATACTCCCTCTCCCTCCCTTGCCACTGCACTTGTTCAACCACCAACACAACTGCTCTGCTTCCAAAAATAAACACTTGCTGCTGCTCTCTCTGTCTCTTCTACTCGGGGCACCTTGTAGAAAACAGGAGAAGAGAGGGGTATGGATTATGAGAGGATACACAAAGTTCAGGTAATTTTGTTCATCTGCTCTCTCTCTCTCTCTCTCTCTCTCTCTCTCTCTCTCTCTCTGTAATCTCTATGTTTTTGGTAATGTTGTGTTCATATCTGATATGCATAGTGCAAGTATTTTTGGTTTTCATCCTACGATGATCTTCCTCCATGTGTGCGACCTTTTTCCTTTTCCTCTCTCTCTCTACTAGTAGTTCTGTAGCGCATTCCTGTTCATGGGTTGATTGAAATTTTCTGTTTGGAGTGATTGGGCAAAAGGTAGGTGAAACAAATTTTGCTGTGGGTCAAAGCTCTTTCCGGCATTGAACACTGTAGCCTGCCCATATGGGGCATTGGATTGGATTTGTTGTTCCATAGGTAGGACACCTTTTCTATTTATTTTGTTGTTCCATAGCGTGCCTTTTCTCCCATCCATTGCTAGCTGCTCAGTTCTTTCTTCAGAGTGTTGAGTGAGTGGTGTGGTTTGTTTGGAGCTGGTGACTGAGGTTCACTCTCTGCTCACGTCGTCAATGGCAGCTTCAGTCGGAGCAGCACAGCAGCCAACCCCTCTCTCCTCTGCAGAAATCAAGGCACAGATTTTCTGCAGCCATTGGTCACATTCATGGCAATTTGACTGAAATCGATACTGGAGTACATCTATTTCTGTCTCGATTTCTCCCTGATTAATGCTCAGGTAGTTAGTGCCATTTAATCCTGATTTCGTTCCTTTTTTTACTGGGATGCAGATGGGGGTCATGTCTCCGACGAAGCTGAGGATGAAGCTACTAGGGATGGGATCCTCCCACGGCGGCAATGGAGGCGGCAGCAAGGACGAGGCGGCGAGCAAGTCGCCGTCCAGACCCGCCAGCGCCGGCGCCGAAGGCGACGACCACCCCAGGATCAGCCTGTTGCCGCAGGAGCTCGACGAAGGCTCGTCAGAGTACCCCAAGGAGTACCGCTCCGACTCTTCCCGGTCGCGCTCCGACGCCAGCCGCGGCAGGTCTGCTGGCCACGTGAGCAACGGTAACGGCAATGGCGGCGGCAGCTTCGAGTTCCAGATGGAGGAGAGAGCCGGGCTGGGGCCCTTCTTCTTCAGGCAGGTGCCGTCCAAGTGGAACGACGCGGAGAAGTGGATCGCCGGGAGGCACGTCGTGCACTCCAACCCCATCTTCTCCAAGAAGGTCGCCGCCGGCGCGCACGGCCACCACAACGGCGGTGGCGGCTGCGTGCGCGTCGCGCCGGAGTCCGCGCCGTCCGACGCGAAGAAGACCAGCACGCTAACCGAGCTCTCGCCGTCGCCATCTTCGTCGTCGTCGGTGACCGGGCCGGCGAGCAAGCAGCCTGGTCGCGCGAAGCTCCGCAGCGCGTCGGCGGCGGCGCAGTCGCCGTCGGTATCGATGAGGGACGTGGGAACGGAGATGACGCCGGCGGCCAGCCAGGCGCAGTCGAGGAGCGGCACCCCGACCGGCGCCGCCACGCCGTCGCTCAGCCCGCTCTGCTCGGTGCCGGCGTCGCCGTCCGCGTCGGAGAGGGAGCTGCAGGTGCGGACGCGCCGGGAGATCGCCGCGCTCGGGCTGCAGCTGGGCAAGATGAGCATCGCGTCCTGGGCCAGCAAGGACGACCGCATCCTGACATCGCCGGAGAAGAGCACCGTAGCCGGCGAAACCAATAAGGAGGAGTTCGAAGCTCGAGCCGCGGCGTGGGCAGAGTCTCAGAAGTGCAAACTCGCATCAAGATATCAGAGGAAGGAGGTGAAGATACAGGAGTGGGAGAACTGCCAGAAATCCAAATTTGAAGCCAAGATGAGGCATGCAGAGGTGAGCTTACATCTGAATTTCTGAAGTTGTTGCATTATTCAGACAAAACTCATGATCACCTATGCATTCTTCGTCGTAGAACATGTTCATTTTCTTACAGCATCTTATTGTGCAAATTCATCTCAGGTGCAGGCCGATCAAATGAAGGCGCGGGCGAAGAGCAGCCTGACGAAGAGGCTGTCCAGCTTGGGGCACAAGGTGGAGGGGAAGCAAGCGAGGGTGGAGGCGAGGCGGAACCGGCGGGCGGTCCGGCTGGCGCGGCAGGTGGAGCGGATCCGGAAGACCGGCCGCGTGCCGTCCCGGTTCCGGTGCTGCAGCTGGTTCCTGTGATGAACAGCCTCTGAAAAATGCAACCTGACTGAAGAAGCACCATCTGAGCAGTGCAATGCAATTTGTATATGAAACCATCACATGTTTATTTGAATCAATGTGCTAGCTGTAGGTGTTGCTTGCTCTGCTCTGTGGTCTGTACAATCTGAATGGCTGTGACCTGAGCTTAGTATCTTCTTGTTACTGATAAATTGAGCTGCCCCTACTGACTGTTGTGCTTACTTGAAATCGTCTCATGTCTTAACTTGTTAGTATTTTTTGACTAAAAGGCAGCCTAGCCTGCATTTTATTGCTTTAGAAGAGAGAGTACAAGATGTACCGAACCAAAACCAAAAAAGACTAAACTAAAGGGCTGGAGTTTTTTCTCCAGCACCACACAAAAAAGAACAAGTTTCTAGTCAGGTTCCCTTGGTCGCAACAGCAGGTCAGCTGCGTCTGAGTGAAGAGGCTTCATTTTGGAAAATCCTAGCGTTCCTCTCCTTCCAAATCATCCACCAGGTGAGGTGGATTAGCGTTGTCCACTGTTTCTTCTGCTGGTTTCCACCATTGATGAGCTCTCGCGACGCCAGCATCCAGCTATCGAGGGTTTGGATCGTAGGGGTGGGCACCAGCGCTTGAGGAAGTTGTGCAGTGTTGATGATCATGGCCCAAAACCTGATTGTTACTGGACATTTGGCAAGTAGATGCAGCGCTGTTTCTGGCTCACTGAGGCACAACACACATGCAGCGTTGTGAGGCCATCGCTTCTTGCTCAAACAATCTTCCGTATGACATTTTCCCAAGATCGCTAGCCAGGCAAACATGCGGCATTTCAGAGGGACGTCGCTCTTCCAAATAATGCTGCGGAAACAGAACCGAATCCCGCCTTCAAATTGCACTGCATAGGCAGATGCACAAGAATACTTGCCGTCCGCCGTGAGCTTCCAGGTCACCGTGTCTTGTGTGCCCGGTGTCAGCACCACCTGCTCAACAAGCTCCCAGATGCAGAGATATTCAGTTAGGGCCTGCACTGTCATGTTTGCTTTGAAGTGTCTAGTCCATTTGCGGTCTTGCAAAGCCTGGTTAACTGTCAGATTTCTCTTTGTGCACAGCTTGAAGAGGTTCGGTGCAGTGTTAGCAAGGCTCTGTTCCTGCACCCATGGGTCATGCCAGAAACTGATGGTGTTACCGTCTCCAAGCTCGAATCTGACCGCAGCATTGAACAGCGCCTGAGCTTTGTTGTCTTTCATCAGAGGTAGGTGGCTCCAAGGCTTGTTCGAGTCCTTCCAGCTCTTCCAGACTTGTTAGTATTCTCAAAACAGAAAAAAATGGAATCTGGCTTGTTTGCTGCTCTGCTGTGTATAAGCTATTTCGGCCTGGGACTGAAGTAGTTGTCTAGTTAGGCCCATGATAGCTCAAAATGGAAGGAGAAAAGCCTTAGCTGACGCAAAGATAAATATTCAAGAACCCACAACAATATTTAGACCAAGAATCTTCTGGAAGCTGCGAGTTTTCTAGAATTCTCCCCGCGGCTTAATATTTTTAAACTCTTGTGAAATTTCAGTGTTTTGCCTTAGAAATACTACAGTCGGAAAATTCAGAGATGCTCAGTAGAGTCGTAGTTTGATCTAAAAAAAGTAGAGTCTTAATTAGGCATCTAAGCTGAGCAGGAGTCCAACATTATTGATACCACCACAGTCCTGGGACTAATAGGGACATAGGCCGCTAAATGGCCACTCAATAGCCTGACCTTTGGCATGCATGTAATGTAATCATGATTTGGTCTAGCATACTTAACAAATTAGTTATTTCCTCCATTAATTATGCTAGCTGATATAGAGCTAGGCAAATTCACAGGTCAAGTCCTACAAATAGGACAAAATCTTTGACTTGAGCTTGATAAACAAATTGGCCAGAAATTTAAATTTGAAGCTGAGATTCAGAATCGTAGGATCCGTGCCGCATCCTGCATTGATCATCGTTCGATGTATTATTATTTTTCTTACGGATTATAAGTAATTGTGCCGCGTGCCGGCCCGGTTCCGGTGCTGCAGCTGATTCCTGTCATTTTGACGAACAAAACCAGAATTCAGATGAAACTATGTTGTCACTGGGAAAATATGTTGTAAAATAGCACCATCTGATCAATGCCATGGAATTTGTACATGAAACCATCACAGAATTACTTGCTCTCGACATTGTGAAATAGCCGTGACCTGATGAGCTACAAACATAGTATGTTGTCACTGATAAACTGAGCTGCCCCTCCTGACCAATGTGCTGAGAACTTGAACTCATTTTTTTTTTAACTTAGTAGTGTTTCCAGATTTAGGAAAATTATCAATAAAAAAGCGTATTAATTGACCTGTTCCCTGGTGGAATCTTGCTTGCTGGTTTTGGTCTGGCACTGGATTAGCTGTTTAATTAGGCCGATGATGGTACCTCAAAATGAAAAAAAAAGCCTTAGTTGATACAAAGATAAGTCTCCAAGAATCCCACCGCAATATTTCAGACCAATATATCTTCTGGAACCTGCGACTTCTCTAGAATTCTTGCCGCGGTTTAAATTTTCCAAATTCTTGTTAAATTTCAGTGTTTTGAACAAGGCCTGAGTTCTACACCATCCTCCTAAAAGAAACACTAGTAGTCTAGTACCATTGAATATTCAAGTATCCTCGCTGAAGTTGTACTGGAACAAATAACGAATAGGTATCCAAGCTAATAGGAGCCCAACGTTATTGAGGCCACAACAGGCCTGGGACAAAATGGTAGGGACATAGGGTGCTAAATGGCCCCCCCAAGTGGACTTCAATTTGCCATGCATGGAATCATGATGTGGCCTAACATATACTCAAACAGATTAATTATTTCGTCCATGAATCATGCTAACTGACAAATACGTCGGAAGCTAGGCAAATTGACAGGTCAAAACCTACAAATAGGACAAAAGATTGATGAACAAATAGGTCAGAAATACAAATTCGAAGCCGAGATTCACGAGACATGCAGAGTTCAGTTTACTTCCAGAATGGGGCTCAACTTCCTTCTATACTTGTTGCGTGATTCAGAGCTTTGAAACTGATCCCAAGTTTCCGGCGACGATTTCGGATCACTGTCTAAACCGTGGGATATTCAATGTGTTCGACATTGTTCATTGTAGGATATGTACTCACTCCGATCCATATTAATTGTCGTCGAATTGGTTGTATCTAAACATGTTTTAGTGCTAGATACATCTTATTCAGCGGCAATTAACCTGGATCGGAGGGAGTACAATTATTTTCTTATGGAATGCCGTCGCGCAAAGTTATAATGGAACAATAAAGACATGGCATGCTGACAAGAGGGAAAAAAATAGACACCAATGTGAAAAACAGATGGGGGAAGATTCAAGGACAAGCTAGTTGTTATATCTAAACACATGAAAAATCTCTAATCGGGTTACAACTAAGCTAGAAAATCATACTCTAGAAACTCATCTTAAGATATTTGTTAGATTCCTACGTTCAAGGACCATCTAAGAAGATATACTAAGGATACTAAAGAGAGCATCAACACAATAAAGACATAATGCAATAACGAAAAATTATCTAAGAAATGTTATTTTTCTTCACCCATTATACCTTGTCGGAAATTTGATATAGCAAAAGAGTTGAAGATGCTAAATTAGCCTTCGAATGACCAACAAAATTTCACAATAAACATGGTTCGAGTTTAGCACGGTCATGTTTGTGGATGCTTGATTTTAAAATTAACAATGTTATCTTTACATTTAGAAACATTCTTGTATGCTAAATCTTTTTTTAGTTTGTGACATAAACAAGTAAAACAGTTTGGTACAAATAAGTATGTATTGTAGATCCTTATTACCAAACATTCAACATGCACCAGTTTTGAACGGATCTTCCTTTTCAAACTTTGTCACCATCAACATGGCAGGAATTTAGGGTAGAATGGACTCACTATCATATAGCCTCGTATGAAACCTATGCGCTTGTAGTCCTCTAATCGATGTTATCTATTCTTTTTAGTTTTATATAAAAATTGATTTATATTAACAAAAGGGTATCCTTTGTAAGTTTCAATAATTTATTTTGCTTATTTGGGTTTATCAGGATTTGACTAGATTTTATAATTGAAATACAATTTCTTGCTTGTAATTCCACATGTCACGACGGTTTGCTCGCATTTGTAGATAATATCCGTGGCTTGGTGCTCCTATGTGACGATCCACTCCTCTTTATGCTTGACTTTGTGTCTATGTCACTCTAGTATAGGAGCATTTGTAGCAGATCCCTTAAAGAGGGGAAATCTTAAAATAACCACTTTTTTATGGTTTTGGTTGAAAAAATCCCAAATAGATCCTGCAAATGTGGATGACCCGTGATATTTGTAAGGGAAACTGAAAAAATCCCAAATAGGACAAAATCTTTCAACTCGCGATTGATGAACAAATAGGCCAAAAGCCAAATTCGACGCCGAGATTCATGAGACATGCAGAGTTCAATTTACTTCCGTAATGGGGCTCAACTTCCTTCTGAAACTTGTTGCATGATTCAGAGGCTGATACGGCAAAACTTTCAGTTGTGAAACAGATCTCTGGTGTTCGGACGGTTTCAGATCACCGCTCGAACCGTGGGATATGCACTGCGTTCTAAATGCTAGTAATCGTGCAGAGTTACGATGGAACAGGAAAGGCATGGCATGCTGACAAGAGAAAAAGAAAATATACCGACGTGAGAAACAGAGGGGAGAAGATTCAGGGACAAACTAGTTGTTATATCTCATACACATAAACATTCTCTATCGTGTTACACCTAATCTAGAAAATCATACTCTAGAAACTCATGTTAAGATATTTGTTAGGTTCCTACGCTCAAGGACCATCTAACAAGATATATAAAAGATGAAGTGAGCACCAACACAATAAACACACAATGCAATAACGAAAAAAATCATCTAAGGAAATGTTATTTTTCTTCACCCATTATACCTTGTCGGAATTTTGGTTTCGCAAAAGGGTTGAAGAGCCAAATTAGCTTCCGAATGACCAACAAAATTTCACAACAAAACATGGTTCGAGTTTAGCATGATCATGTTTGAGGATTCTTGATTTTAGAACGAACATTGTTATCTTTACATTTAGCAACACTCTTGTTTACTTATTTATTTTTAGTTTGGGTCATAAACAAGTAAAACAATTTGGTACAAATAAGTGTGTATTGTAGATCTTAATTCTCAAGCATTCAACATGCACAAGATACAAACCTATTTTCTCTTTCAAAGTCTATGACTTTCAACCCGCCGAACATGTAGAACTTATGTGCTTACAGGTCTCTAACATGAATATTATCAATTCCTTTTTTGTTTTTATATTAAACTGATTTTTATCAATAAAAGATATCCTTTGTAAGTTTCAATAATTTATTTTCCTTATTTGGGATTTATCAGTATTTGACTAAATTTTATAATCTAACGATAATTTTTTGCTTATAATTTCACATGTCATGACAGTTTCCTCGTATTTGTAGATCGGATGCATGCATGGCTTGCTGCTCCTATGTGACGATCCACTCCTCTTTTCGCTTGACTTTGTGTCTATGTCACTCTAATTAGAATTACTCACGATTTTATATTTGATATGACTTTGTTTAATAAAACAAAGCCGATGATATATAGATAGTTGAACTTAACAAATTCTATATTATACATGCAACTATGTTATAAAGGATCATAAAGGACAACAACCTCACTGCCTATATTTGTCAATCGCTTACGACACTGTATCCATTCAAGCTTGTGAGTTCTGAAATATTTTTGAAAAAATGTTCGAATCTGATAAAAGCATTACATGATACATTTTACTGAACATTGCACTGAATGTGGAGTTTCGCGTGACACAACACTTGAAAATTAGGATAAAAGTCGATCCAAGAATATGTTTCATACACTGTATGATTTCCACAACAACAAAGCCTAGCTGATGCTAGATGTTATATCATGTTGCACCTTGAACTAACCGTAGATAAGCCCCATATGATGCAAATGGTCATCTTACATCCTACTCATCGATAATGCCTACCGCGGATTAAAAAAGAGAATTCCATATGAACCCCGAAGGATATGTTTTCCTTTTTTGATTTGATGAACAATCTTCACGTACCTTTTGTTGGGTTTTATCAAACTTTAATGGCCTCTGAATTCCATGACGTGCTCTTCCTTGCAGATGTGCTTTATCGCTTCAGAATCATCCTGAAAAAGGAGGAAATGTTGATGATGTCAATCGATCATTAGATCAAGCCTTATGCTAAGAAAATTCATGATTCTAAGAAGGTGAAGTTCCTCTAGGTCCATGGGAGTTAACCGTGACATGTTTATCTGCCATATTCAGATGCTCCTACATGGACAACAATTCAAAGTTTCAAACTATTAAGTATAAGAGCATCTCTAGAAGATCCCTTAAAAGAGGGCAAAACCTTAAAATAAACGGCTTGCTCGAACAAAATGTCCCGAATAGATCCCACAAAATCTAGCTGTCCTGTAATTGTTTTAAAGGGAACTGAAAATTGAACCCTGCGTACCTCAGGTTGCAAGTATATGATTCGATTTTTTTACATTGAACTGAAAAGCGGAGGTACGGTCGGGGAGAGAAATTTCAGCACCAACTCCTCCTGCTGGCACCGACACCACCGCCTCTGAGCTTGATTCCACTACAAGTCTCGATTCCGACGTTAATCTTCAATTCTCGACGAGAAGGTTGAGTTCCCCGCATAAATTCTCGAAATCATTGACTCCACATCAGCCTAGAGACAAAAAGCTGGAGACGAAGCCTTTGTCTCTAGGATGATGCCGAGTCACCGATTTTGAGAATTTTGCTTGAGATGGTTCATTGACCATCTCTGGATACATCCCGAGAACACTACAAATGACAATAGATGAGAGCCACACATATGAGTAAGAAGGTGATGCCACAACTTCAAAGAGCCGGTAGATAGGGCGAAAGTAGCAGAGAGACCGACAATGGTTGCATATTAATTTGCTTCTTGCGACTCTAAATCCACCATCCTGGTTGATAACACTTTTGACAGAACCATGTCAAGAGGGAGGGGGTTCCTATAAATTTATTAAGAAGAATATATTGACAGGTCATAAGAACAACTAGCTAGGCCAAGATTCATACAAAATGCTCATATTTCTGTAGATGTGGGCAAATCTTTCAAAGGAGCAAGATAGGGAGCGACTCATGCAGACGGCAAGCGGGCTTAAGGTGATATACAGCTCGTTAGCACCAGGACATGACCAAGCCTAAGCAAGTACTGTTGATCCCGGTTTGTTTTGGAGAGGTCGGCCCCGTTATCTATATGTGTTATGCTCTTTTGGCGAAGCTCGCAGTTGTTGTAAAACTTATGTGTTTTCGAACTTGGTGCTTTAATAAGTTAAAGCATGGCATTATAATGCCTGTTATCTAGAAAAAGAATCATACAACACCAAGGTTGATTAGAGGACAGCCCTTTGAAAACCCGACAACATAAACACAACCCCTAACACCAAACTAGACTCCACACCCCAACATAACCAACATACGAGGGCCGACGAGACCATGGGCAGAACATTCCATATGTTTGAATAAACATTGTAAGTAAAACAAGGTTTACATTGATCTTTTTCACCAGAGTAGAAAATCTCACATGTTTGAAACAATAAAAAGTCTTGGTTCGATCTGGTCGCTCCATCTTGAATCCAGCGGCGCACAGTTAGTCGGCACCATAGTCAACCACTACACATTCAGAAGCCACTGCCGCCCGCCCGCCGTCAGTTTCCCTCTCCCACTCTCTCTCCTCCGCCGCCGGCGCCCGATGCGCCGCCTCGCCGCGGCGGCGAAACCATCCCGGCGGCGGCATTTCTTATTCCCCCACCACATCTCCACCACAACAACAACCACCACCACCACCTCCTCGTCTCCCTCCCATCCCTGCTACGACCCCACGGCGCAGTTCCTCCCCTCCGACTCATCCTCCCGGCACCTCTCCCTCCCCGCCTCCCTCCGCCGCGACGCCCTCCTCGGACTCGCGCGCCTCCTCAAGACCTGCCCGCAATGCCACCTCGACCTCCACACATTCACATCCACATCCCCGCCGCTCCCCGCTCGCTTCGCCGCCGCCTCCCGCCTCGCCGCCCTGTCCCCGCCGCTGCGCCCCTTCGCCTCCCTCCTCCTCGCCGCCCTCCTCCCGTACGCCACCCCGCACCTCCTCGCATGGTGCGCCTCCCCGAAGGCGGCGCTCCGTACGCCGCCCTCCGCCTCGCGCTCCACGCCTTCCTCGCCGCCGGCATGCCGTCCGAGGCGCTCGTCGTGCTCGCGCGCGTCCGAGGCTGCGGGAACACGCCCAGCCTATCCGCGCTCGCGGCCCTGCTGCGCCTGCTCTTCCGCGGGGGCGAGGTCCGGGCCGCGTGGAAGGTGTTCGTGGAAATGACCGCCAGGGGGCCGCTCCCCAGCCTCGCCATCTTCAACGCCATGATCCTCGGCTTCTGCCACAGGGGGCTCGTCCACGTCGCCGCGGGGTTACTCACCGTCATGTCGAGGTTCTGCGTTATCCCCGATGCGTGCAGCTATAACATCCTCATCAAGGGTCACTGCAATTTTGGGCAGGCCGGGGACGCTTTCGAGTTGTTTGAAAAAATGGTGCATGAGTCAGGGTGCGAGCCGACCGTTGTGACCTATAACATACTGGTGAACGTGCTGTGCCGTGGTGGGAATATGGTGGAGGCGAGGAGGCTGTTCGATGAGATGGCGAAAGTGGGGATCAAAGCGAATACGATCACTTTCAATGTTTTAATTGATGGGTATGCAAAGGCTGGACAGATGGATGAGGCTAATGCGGCCTGCAGGGAGATGAAGGCGAGGGGGTTGCTGCCGGATTGCTGGACCTTCAACATTCTTTCTGCCGGAGCATACAAGTTTGGGAAGGCTGCACATGAGCAAGAGGAGGGTTCACAGATATCACCAGATAGTATAGATATGGTGGTCTGTAGGCTTTGTTGGGATGGGCGGTTGGATGGTGCCCGACAGCTCGTGTGTAGTGCAGTTGAGCAGGGTGTTCCGGTGAGTGTTGCAGGATTTAATGCTTTGATTGCTGCATATAGCAAGGAGGGATTCGAAGAAGAAGCTCTTGAGTTATATAGAATTATGAAAGAGATAGGCCTTGCGCCCTTGTCATCCACTTTGAATTACTTGATAATGGGACTGTGCAATCAAGCAAGACTAGATGATGCACGACTGCTGCTAGAACATATGATTAGTAAGGGATATTGTGTGGGTACCTCATTTACTGTCTACATGGACTCATGCTTCAGATCTGGTAATGTAGAAGGTGCCTTGAAATGCTGGGATGATATGGTGAAAGTTGGTGTGCAGCCTGATTTTATTGCCTTCTCTGCATATATCAGTGGTCTTTGCAGATTGGATCACGTAAACGAGGCTTATCGGGCATTTGTTGAGATGACAAGAAGAGGGCTTGTTCCGAACAATATTACTTACAACTCTCTCATATCTGCATTTTGTAGGGTTGGCTATGTGGCTGAAGCACTGAAACTAGAGCAGAAGATGAGGCAGAGCGGTCTTGTTCCTGATGTTTTCACAAGCAACATTCTGATTGATGGTTTTTGCAGAGAAGGAAGGTTGGATATAGTGAATAATCGCTTCTTGGACATGCGTACTAGTGGCTTAGTTCCTGATGTAGTGACGTACAATACAATTATCAATGCATATTGCCGGGCCCAGGATATGAGCGGTGCCATGATTTTCATGAATAAGATGCTTGCAGATGGCTGTAATCCAGATATTTTCACATATAATATTTGGATTCATAGCCTTTGTAACAACCATTCGATGAGTCGGGCGGCGAGAGTGCTGGATGAACTAGTTGCTGTTGGTTGCACACCCAATTCTGTTACATACAACACATTGATGGACGGCATCTGCAATGATGTCCTTGATCGAGCCATGATTCTCACTGGCAAACTGATTAAGATGGCTTTTCAACCAAACACAGTCACAGTTAATGTTTTCTTTTCTCATTTCTGTAAGCAAGGACTCGGAAGGCGGGCCCTTGTGTGGGCTGAGATGATGAGAGAAGATTCTGTTGCTTTTGATGATGCTACAATGAATATACTTGACTGGGCATACAGGGAGATGGAGGATGACCCCCAGGGTAGAAATGCAGATACTGAAAAGTATATGTTTCTCGAGTTCTTAATGCTCATAACGTACAACACTATGAGCAATAGTAGATCCCCAAAGTTTACACATGTGCCCATCGAGACAGTTATTGATCCTGCTGGTAGCCACACAATCAGAGTTTTGGATACTGGATAATAAGGGAATATCAAAACCACATGAGCTACTTGAAGACATGAGCCACAACCAAAGTTTTCCGTCTGGAGAGGGATGTCGGCACGGAGACGACACAGCAGTCGGCAGCCCTGAGCAGGCCGCCATGCCATCCCTCAACCCACCCAGCTCAATGTTGGCCTCGCCTTCTGTGTTAGAGAGGGAGCACAGATCAGGATCTGCTGGGAGATTGCCGTACTCGGGCTGCAGTAGGGCAAGATGATCATTGCGTCCTCCAGCAAGGATGATCTCGTCCACGCCTCTCCGGAGAAGAGCACCGATGCCAGCAAAGACGAACCCCAGAAGAGGAGTTCGAAGAACGACCTGTGGCACTCAGAGAAGTGTTAGCTTGCATCAAGGCATGAGAGAATATACTCTAATTTGTTTTGAACAATACTCTTCTTCTTTTGTCGATACATCTTTTGAATGAAAAAAATGCACTTTTTATATTATTTGTTCATGATGCAAAGATATTCCTTTTTCTTCTTAATATACATGTGTACTTGTTCTGAAGGAAGCCTTTTTTTGCATTTAGGATCTTATGTTCTTTTGGTCATGATGGCTCAGGTATCATCAGAGCAACGTGGTGAAGAACAGGAACGGGAGAGCTGCCAGAATTCCAAATTCGAAGCCAAGATAAGGTATGCAGAGATCAATTTACTTACAGTTGCCATCTGAAATTCGGAACTAGTTTCATCATTCAGAGTGTATTGTCAAATCATATCATAACCTGTGAAACAAATCGCAGTTGTTTGGTAGCAATTTCGAATCACCACCAAACCTTAACCTGCAAAACAAATCCCAGCTTTCTGGTATGAATCACGCCCGGAACCATAGGCCAAAAACTGTCATCCACATCACGACCTGCATTGTTCTTTGTGGCATTATCTATTTTGCAGAATGTAATAGTGCAAAACATATTTAAGGAGCAGGTTGATTAAATTAAGGCGTGAGCGGAGAACACTTTGACAAAGAGACGACAACCCCGAGCCACACTTTGGAGGGCAAGGCGAGGAGGAACCACTGGGCAGCTCGGTTGGCGCGGCAGGCAGAGCAGATCCACAGACTGGACGCGTGCTGTCCCGATTCGGGTGCTGAAGCTAGTTCATGTGATGAAAAAATATCAGATCCTGCCTGAAGAATCCTGAATGATATCACCCTGGGACAAGATTATCTGAGAATGCAATGAAATTTGTGCAGAAATCATCACCGCTGTATTTTGCAGAATATGATGACACCGCAATTACATATTTGTCCGTAGAACAATTATCCATGGTTATTTATCTCGTTCACTGTCATCATCGTAATAGTTGATTAAAGCGACTAGATTTGTGGTATTGTCTCATTTACATGCATTTTATGTCCATAGCCGTTGCTTAACTGTGTTTGTCGTAAATTTGTTGCCTTTTCTACTGTAGCTATCTGCTGATTTGAATTACGCAATCTGGCATCCAAGCTCATTCCCATAGATTTTTTGCTTTGACTCGTTTTACTAGTAGCTATGTAGTGATCTTGGCTTTGTGGTTTGTTGGCGCACCTGTAAAATGTCAGCACACTGCCACTGATACTACTGGAAATTACTTCTTGCTCTGAACATAATTATGAAAATACTCACCAGTTTGTGCCAGTTCTTGCAGAACTGAAGTCAGTTGGCTCTAAATGGAGGATATGGAAGTACTCTGAACAAAAAGATAATATTTATTAATTAAGATTCGACGCTGACAGCCAACAATATATCAAAGAATCACCTAAGCTATGGGAAATATGAAGGATGCAGTACAAGTTATGACGATTTCCGGCGTGTCAAGATCTGATGGAAAGTCTGGTCCGGCACGGGGATGAACTTGACAACCCAGCCGATGGGCCACGACCCGGCGGCGATGGCGAGGCAGACGCCCCACTGCCCCAATCCCAGCCTTTTGGTGCCGGCGAACCTTGTCAGCACCTCCACCATCACCACCTGCTGGACGAGCGTCACGGTAATGATGGCTAGGAACATCTTGTTCTTGAGCACCCCAGCGAAGACGTTCTTCTTCTCGATCTCCCGCGCGTTGAACTCGTTAAACACCTGGCAGAGGACGAACACATTGAAAATCATGGTGCCGTTGGCCTTCTCGTCGGTGCCGAAGACGTCCCGGCCCTGGTACAGGAGCGCCAGCAGCACGGCGATCTGGAAGGCCGCCTGCGCCGCGATGTTGCGCCACATTGCGTTGCTAATGAGCGGCGCAGTGCGGCCGATTGGCGGACGGTCCATGAGCTCATTGGTGGGCGTGTCCGTGGCCAGCGCCAGCGCGCCCATGGTGTCCACGATCAGATTCACCCACAAGAGTTCCACGGTCGTGAGCGGCATCTTGCCCGTGGTGATCGCCGACACGAAGTTGATGACGAGCGCGGCGATGTTGACGGTGAGCTGGAACTGAATGAACTTCTGGATATTGTTGTAGACGCAGCGTCCCCACAGTGTGGCCGTCACCACGATTCCGAATTTGTCGTTGAGGATGATGATGTCGGAGCTCTCCTTGGCTAGTTCAGTGCCCTGGACGCCCATGGACAGCCCGACATCAGCCTCCTTGAGCGCCGGCGCGTCGTTGGTGCGGTCGCCGGTCACGGCCACCACGTGGCCCTTCTGCTTCAGCCGCCGCACCAGCACCAGCTTGTCCATCGGCAGGGACCGAGCCATGACGCGGATCTTTTCCACGATCTTGCCCTGCTGCTCCGGCGACATGGAGCGGAACTCGTGCCCCTCGAGTACGATGCCGTTGGGGTCGTTGCTAGATAAGATGCCACATTCCTTTGCGACCGCGCAGGCCGTGAGGATGTTGTCGCCGGTGACCATCTTGACAGCGACGCCGGCCTTCGTGCAAGCTTCAATGGCTACTTTGACCTCTGGTCGGCACGGGTCTTTCAAGCCGACGAAGCCCAGCAATGTCAGCCCCTCGTCTTCAATCTTTGTTTGCTCGCTGCCGACTTGCTTGTAGGCGAAGGCGATGCACCGGAGGCTACCCACCGCCATGTCGTTAATGACCTTATCCAGCTTCTTCCGCTGCTCCACGCCGAGCTCGCGCGCGGCTCCGTCCGTGTCCACGTACATCGAGCAATTCGCCAAGACCATCTCGGCGGCGCCTTTCCAGTGCGCGGTCACCCTTCCGGTGACGTTGTCCCTGATCATCACGCCGCTACTTTTTTTGTCCGAGTTGAACGCCTCAACACGCACCACCTTGCAGCTCCTCTTCAACGCGTCGGCGTCCATGCCGAGGCCCGCCACGGCCCAGGACAGCAGCGCCTTCTCCGTCGGGCTGCCAGATATCTCCGGCGGGGACACGTTGTCCGGCTTGTACACGCTTCCCGTGGTGTTGATCCCAGCTCCTTGGCAGAGCAAGCTCACGACGTTACCAGCGATCGCGGTGGCGGCCTTAGGCTGCTCAGTGCCGACCCAGAACTCGACCACCTTCATCTGGTTCAGCGTGAGCGTTCCGGTCTTGTCAGTGCAAATGACCGTGACGGAACCCATTGTCTCGCACGCCGACAGGCGGCGAACCAGCGCGTTATCCTTCAACATCCTCCTCATAGAGAATGCGAGCGTCAGCGTCACCGCAAGCGGGAGGCCCCCTGGCATGGCGGCGATGACGATGTTCACGAGCAGCGGCTTCGCTTGGTCGTCCTTGGTGCAGCCTGTGAAGTGATGCTCGGTGAGCAAGGTGAATGCGAGCACCGCCACGGCGATGTTGATGTTGCCGATGTTCGATGTGAGGCCCTCGAGGCGCTCCTGGAGCGGCGTCGGCTCGGCGGTCACATTGATGATGGTGCTCATCATCTCGCCCCACATGGTGTGTGTGCCGACTGCGGTGACGAGCATAAGGGCGTAGCCGTCGATGACCTTCACGCCACCGATGAGGAAGGGGTTCTTCTCGGCGTCGATCTCGATAGTGTCGGGCTCTCCTGTCATGCACGCCTCGTCCACCCGGAGGCCGTGCCCTTTGAGGAACACCCCGTCCGCCGGCACGGAGTCGCCGATCTTAAGTATCACCACATCGCCGACGACGATGTCGACTATGAAGATCTCTTGCCTTCGCGCGGCGCGGACGACGGTGACGGCGATGTTGTCGGACTGGCTGGCCAGCTTGTCGAACTGCTTGGCCTGGCTGTGGCTGCTGACGGAGGAGACTGCGGCGACGGTGAAGACCGTGAGGAAGATGCTGACGCCTTCGCACCAGCCGTCCTTGAGGCCGTGCTGTTTTATGCCGATGCCGAGGGAGACGACGCCGCAGATGAGGAGCACGATGAGTAAGACGTTGCTTAGCGCGTCCCAGACGTGGCTGAAGAAGCTCTTGGGCTTGGGCTTCGTGAACGTGTTGCCGCCGAACGCCTCCCTGCGACGGCGCAAGTCGCCGTCGTCCCCGCGGATGCCGCGCTCCGCGTGGGAGGCCAGGGTGGCGGCGATGCCGGCGCTGCCGCCTAGACGTCGGAAGCAGTCGCCGCGCTTCTCCTTGACCAGGCCCTTGAAGGACTCGTCGTCGGCGGCGACGGAGAACGCTGCGCCGTAGTTGTTCGAGTCGGAGTCACTGTCGTGGTTGATGTTAATGGCGACGTGGGGCAGGACATCGGCGGACGGGTTGCCGAGTCGCGGCAGCCAGTGACACGTCCGGATGTACTTAAGAGCCTTGCGCCATTGCCTCGCCGGCTGCCACGGCGGCGACGTGGAGCGCCGCCCCCGGGCGGTCAAGATGCCGGCGCACTCCATGAGTTTTGCAGCAATTCAAGCCAATACGCGAGAACGATGGAGACGACAACACTGATGGATTGATCGATGGGTGCGGTGGCGTGGTGATTAGCTGGGATTATTTATTGAGGCAAAATGGATGATGAACCGGAGTCATTTTCAGCTGCGTTCTGACGATGAATTTGTGTCTTTCGTGACGAAAGTTTCGTCATGCTCATGTGTACGAGGGGAAACGGCAAGGAACCTTCGCCTAAATCAAAAACAGGGGAGGGAAATTTCATGGTAAAACAGGTCCACAGCCTGACCTGCGTGGACGATCTCCAAAAACAGGGGAGGGAAATCCAACCCGTTTCCTGCTCATGCACGAGGAGTTTTTTGTTTGCGATTTCATGCACGAGGAGTTTTTTATTGCACGAGGGAGTTCAAAGATGATGGATTAGCTTCTTTCGTCATGCATGCTCATGCACGACGGGAAACGGCAAGGAACCTTCGCCCAAATCAAAACCACGAGGGACCTCATTTTTACGCGTACGATGGCTCCAGCGATCACGCAGGGGAGGATCTCGAAGGTCGTGATCAAGTCGGCGCATCGCTATCGCCGGAGCTCGACTCCCCTGTGTGATCACGTCGAGGACCTAGGCCTCGGAGCGGAGGCGGATGTGGCCCTTCATTTTTTTAGATAAATCGAGTCGCGCCAGCCTGTGGTATGTCCGGATGACGTTCAGAGCCTTGCGCCATTTCCTCGCCGGCTGCCACGAGGGCGACGTGGAGCGCCGCCTCGCGGCGATCAAGATGTCGGTGCACTCCATGAGTTTTGGTGGCAAGATGATGATTAGCTGGCAGATGAGTCGACGAGCTCTGGAGGCACACCAGGAAACGCCTGAATTTTTTGACTTGGTGGACCTGCGTATATAGGCAAGCAAACTGAGGGAGCTTCTGATAAACTGAGAAAACTGAAACGCGCCAAAGTATGCAGGTATACTGTATGAATGCAGACGAAACATAATTAACCGAATATTCCGCGCAAAAATAAAACGAGTAGTGTTGCGGAAATGCTAAACCTACGGAACAAATGCCTACGGACGACAGTTGCACTACGGGAATCCCACAAAACGCCGACGGCTGTCGTCGGCGTCTGGCCGTTGGCGTATTCGACCGTCGGCGTACCCAATCCGCCGTCGGCGTCTGCAACCCCGTCGGCGTATGCTTGGTAGGCCCCACAAGACGGCATCCAGACCGTTCCGTCAGCCCTCCATACGCCGACGGCAATGCCGTAGGCCTTTGCATGCATTTTTTTTTTGAATTTTTTTAAACTTTTTTATTTTTTTCTATTTCAAAATTTCTAACTCACCTACATACTAAATCTATAATTACACATTTAATCATAGGTCAAAGTAATTACGCTGGTCAAAGTTCCCGTTCGGTCACCCATCTTCAAATTGCTCCAGCCCAAGCACGCTTAACATTTGAGTTCCTTCAAGATTAGCTTCCAAATGAGAAATGAGAATTTACTGATACTTATATCATATCAATTATATTAACCCCTGAGTTATGATGTTACACTTTTTCGTTGTTTAAATTTAAAAAATTCATTTGAATAAGTAACAATGATTATGTAATAGTATATTTTGAATAAATGACAATAAAATTAATTTTACTTTTATTTCTTTTTTACATTTAATATGGAATAATTCATATCTTTAATTCCGTTAATCGAAATTTGAAAAATAAAATGTCTATGTCAATTAGAAAAATGAGAGTAATTCAAATATGACATCCATATCATCCTTTGCATTGTATAAACATCGATGGTTTTAGAAAATTGATCTCTTTCGATGAATAGTCATGTTGGCCATTTTGACTCTTTTTTGAAAAAAAATCAAATAAGGTGAAAAAACCCTCAAAAATGTATCCTTTGGCATTGAGTTATTTTAGGTACACAAGTAGTGACTTTATCATAGAAACATCGATAGTTTTGGAAAAATGTGACCCCTTTCAATGAATAGGCACGACGGTCATTTTGACCGTTTTTTCACAAAAATAAAAGAAATTGAGAAAATACTCAAAAAATGAATTGCTTTGACATGGAGTCCTTTTATGTGTACTAGTTGCTAGCAAAAATGATAAATTTGAGTTTTGACAAATATTTCAAAAAAATGTTACACAAAAAGGTCTATCATCTATAGACATGTATAGCTTTCGCGTCAAATGACCAAGTTATGGCCATCTCCATGCCATAGTTTGTGATAATGTGTCCATACTTGACACATAGGGGTGTCTTGGTATGAAAAACATTGTTGGCAAAAACAATTTCCAAAATATTTTAGTAAATATCATTTTCCATTTTTTAAGTGTCAAAAATGACTTTTTAATTAAGCAAGTACCAAACATATGTTACAAAATGTCATGTGCATGGTGAAAAAGATTTTATGGATGTCATATTTGAATTCCTCTCATTTTTCTAATCGATTTAGACATTTAATTTGTTAAATTTCGATTTACGGATTTAAAGATATGAATTATTTCATATTAAATTGAAAATAGAAAAAGTATACGCCGACGGCCGCCGTCGGCGTATCAATGTAGAAAAATAGAAAAAGTAGACGCCGACGGCCGCCGTCGACGTATCAATGTAGAAAAATAGAAAAAGTAGACGCCGACGGCGTATCAATGCCGTAAAGTTCCGTTTGTGTGCCGTCACGGCGGGCCTTGTACGCCGACGTCATTGTAGACGCCGACGGCTACGCCGACGACCGCGTTCGCGGCTTCCCTCGCTCGCCTTATACGCCGACGGCCCGACATTTGGCCGTCGGCGTATAATTCGGCCGTCGGCGTTTTGTGGGATTCGGCGTTGTCCTTAATGGCGGCGTCTCGGAGTTGGTGGCACTGTGTGCTTGCCGATCTTTCAGATTGGTGACTTTAGAGTTCATGGATGGTGTCGGCGAGGCGGCGGCGACGACTCCATCAGATGGTTTTTTTCTCCTGCTCTGTCCCCGTTGCTGCGGCGTTGTCTCCGACGCCAAGGTGGAGCAGAGAGGATTTGTCCAGAAGTACGTGCAGACGGTGGTCTGCACTGGTGACAGCTGGAAGATGGTACACCTTGTGGTGGGTTCGTGGTTGAAGGCTGATGGTTCTGGTTCGCTACTCCGACATCGTCGTGTGTGGGTGCCAGTGCTGAAGTTCGATGGCGTGTCCGGTGACATGCTGCCCTGGTCTGATTCTTTCAACGGCAATGGTTTGTCCTATGGCAAACTACATTGGAGCTCCGAAAAGCTGATGATCAGCGATGGAGCCGCGTCGAGCTCGGGTGAAGAGGTGATCTGTCTATTTTTTCCTTGGTGGCTGCTACGGTGGTGCCGAAAAAAATGGATAGGCGTTGGTTTGTCACATAGGTTTATCCTATCTTTCCAGATCTGTAAGATCGGTGTATACGTACTTTGTATTCGCCTTTTATTTATCAATGAGAATCGTATTACCATGGAAAAAAAAAACAGCCAACTCGTTCCCACCATCCCTCCCCGGAGTTTCACTTGCCGCCAACCGCCTGAAAGCACCCACCTACTCTAATCCTGTAGACTTGGTGTTGCGCACGCATAAGTGTGAGCCTTTTCAACTCTGTAAAATGTTGACAAATGAATAAAATTTGTTGCTTGTTCAAAAACAAAGATTTAAAACAGTACTCCAGGATTGGACGAGAGGAAACAGCAAGGAACCTTCGCCCACACCCAAAAATAGGAGGCGCGCTTACCATGTATACCATGGCCCATGGGTCACAAATTTAAACTTCAGGAAACTAGACCGAAATATCTGAAACGCGCTAACGTATGCTGGATGAACCGCTTCATTGTCGTTCGGACGATGAATTTGTTTCTTTCGTCACAATACGGGATAAATATACTTATATTGTTTGGTGCAAAATCAAGGAGGAGGCGGTCCACGTTTCTCAGCCGCACCAGGTGTGTTCTTCTGAGTCCAAGAGTGGTACTGGAGTACATACGCCCTCTTTGGCCCCAGCGGCACACTGAAAATTTATTGTTTGACAGAGCTGTTGCCCTTTGACGGGGAACTACCGTACGGATGTACGGGCTCACTTTTTTTTGTTTGCGATTTTTCACTCCTGGTCCTCGTCCACTTACCTTTGTTGTATATACCATTTTTTATTAAATGGAGAGACACACCAATTACTTACTAATAAAGATCAGATCTGCCTATTGCTCTGTATTTTTACTTTTTACATTTGTGATTTGTGCCGCGCATATGACTATTTATCACGTCCACTTGGTCAGTACCGGCCTTGTGCAAAACGTTAGCACGTACCGTTCACCAACCGATATGCATTAAGCCTTTCGCAAGCAGCTCTCGTTGTTGATCGCGGAGGTATAATCTAGATCTGATCGCAATAATGGCCCTATCTTTTTATTATTCTGTTGTTGTAATTCATTTTATTCAGATTATTTGTATATTGACCAAGTGTAACCGATGATGTAGTACAGATGCAAATTCCTCTCAGTAAAGAACCAAGATTTATCGAACCTGTAAGAGATCAAAGGTTAACAAAGTTTGAAATGGACTACACACAAATCACAAAAAGCTCCTTGTAAAACCACAAAAAGCTATTTATAAGCGCAAACACAAAAAGCTTGGAAAAGTTCAAACTTCCCATCTCGCTAAACAAATGATTAGACATATAGTGTGGAAGATAGTTGCAGATAAGACAAAAGTAAAAACACGGACCAGAGAGCTAATGATGATGAAAAGTATGTAAAAAGATGGACTGGGGGCATAGTTTCACTAGTGACATCTCCTTAAATAGAAAACATTGTTGGATAAACAAAATACAACAAGAAAATTGATAAAATTATGATCATGACAAAATACTCAAGATTTTTTTTTGTAGACATCACGCCAAACATATAAATTCTGTTACAAAACCTCATTTTTAACTAATACTCCATTTCGAGAGCGCTTCTTTGCTTGTCTCTATAAAAATTAAAAGCAGAACAATTTAGGATTGCCTCGCTTGGAGTTTTGAACAACTGCATAAATGCAGGCAGTCAAGAAAGAAAGTGGTTCCATTTAAGATTGATTTTGAAAAGGCGTTTGATTCAATTGGGCACTCTGCAATTCTTAGAATCTCCGAGTGCAAAGGTTTCCCTCCCTTGGTAATTTCCCGGGTCAAAGAATTACTCCTTCAGGTTCGCCATATGTTCTCATGAATAGAATCCGAGGAAAGCAGTTTCAATGTAGGAGAGGAGTCAGACAAAGATATCCTCTCTCACTTTTTCTTCATGTATTAGGAGGTGACTTGCTACAATCACTCGTCAATTAATTTGGCACTTGCAGAAGGAACTTTGCATTTACCAATACCAGTGGGAGAAGATAATCCCACTATTCAATATGCAGATGATACCTTGATAATTTTGCCTGATGCCTCTGCTCAGTTTCTGATATTTAAAGGCATTCTTGAGAAATATGCTAAGTTCACTTGTGTCAAGGTGAATTATCATAAATCTTCCATAATTCTATTAACCTTGATAACCTTGATAAAGAGCAAGCCAATAATTCGGCCCAACTCATGGATTGTCAGATGGTCGCCATGCCCTTTACTTCTTTAGGGCTGCCAATAGGAACTACAATGCCAACTATCAAGGACTTGTCACCTTTGATTGATAGAATTGAAAGAAGGCTATCTTCCACATTTTCCGTTCTGTAATATGGGGATAGTTTGGTTTTGGTTAATTCAATGCTCTCTTCACTGCCAACATATTATATGTGTACTTTGGTGCTGCCCAAAGGTATCATAGAAATTATAGATAAAGTAGGGAGGAGATGTCTCTGGAGGAAAGGTAAAAACAAGGAGATAGTTCATTCTCTAGCTTCACGGGAAATGGCCGGCAAACCAAAAGAAAAAGGTGGGTATTAGCAACGTGCAAGTTTAGAACATGGTACTCATGTTAAAGCATCTAGAGAAATTCTACAATAATGCATATCTGCCATGGGTTAAGCTCATCACAGATTCATATTATTTTGAGACAGTGCCTCATCCGATAGTGCTTAGTGGCTCTTTCTGGTGGAGAGAAATATTACAATTATCGGGAGAATGGAGAGCAGTTACTAACTGCAAAATTGGAGATGGATCCTCATATTTGTTCTAGGAGGGCTTGTGGCATGGACATGTGTTTGCTGTCAAATACCCTAGATTTTTCTTATATCAAGGATACACAATGTTCTATTAAGATATTCATGAGCTTAGCACAAATGTCTGATGGTTTTCACTTGCCTCTCTCCGTGCAGGCTTTCCAAGAGTACAATAAAATGCAAGCTGCTTTGGTTGGTTGCACCTCACAAGCACATCATGACTCATGGATCTTTAATTACAACACTGGCGTCCATAGTTCCAAGTTCTATTAAAATCTTCAGTTCTTCCAAAGGGCCATCCATGGTCCTTCCAAGTGGATTTGGAAGTTCAAGTGTATGTCTAAACATAATTTTTTTACTTGGATCATCCTTCATGATAGTATTAGTAAAAAAGGTATGATGTTGACGCGACAATGGAAGGTGAGAGCTAACAATGGTTGTGTGCTATGTCAGTCTCATGAGCTTGCGGACATGAATCATATCTTTTCTGATTGCCAGTTCAGTGATAGAGCTTGGGCATACCTGCAATTGGAAATGAGAGGTAATTCACTGCTAGAGTATTGTTTACATGCGAGGAAGAATTTCTCAGAGCCTCGTTGTAGGGTTACGTGCAGGAATTTAAAATTTTCCGACCTACGTAACAACCAAGATCATCTATGAAGATACAAGCAGGGATAGATCTGAATCGTTACCGAGGAACAAATGCATTGTGTATGTAGTTTGCTTGTGATTGGGTTGCGGGAGTGACAAAAACGTAAACCCCAATTCACAAGCTATTGCACGAGGGATGTAGAATCTCAGAGTTTAAGGCTATGGTTAGATTTATCTTAATAGGTTTCTTGTATTCGCGGAAGCTTGCAAGGGGTTTAATCACATGTGTGTATGCGTCCAAGTAAGGGAAATACACTAGCATATGTTTTAATCATCATTGGTAACACCACCGGCTTGTCCTTTGTGCTACAAAGGATTGCGCCACTTGCTGCACTTTTACTTTGTTGTTTTTATTTACTTGCCATTATATTCTTTGTTACTTAAAACTCCCTATAAAATTGTCTTGCAATTTTTATAGTGACACCTTGCTGAAATCCTCTTGTCAATAACTTCTGCTTCTCGTTGGGTTCGACACTCTTACTTATCGAAAAGGCTATGATAGATCCCTACAATTGTGGGTCATCAATGCATTGCTTCAAAAATCTCTAAAATTGTGAGAAATGGAAGATTGCCCGGAAGCAAATCGAGAAGGGTGGCCATGGTAGCTTCATATATGTAGATAGGCCCTCCTCCTCGATGGCCTCGACGAGACGTCCCATCAGGAAGAAGTCAACAAAGGTGGATATTGTGGCGGCGACATCATCGGAGAGGGTGCAAGCATCGATTGCCAAATACCTCACGAGGTCTCATCAAACTCGATCTTGAGAAGGTAATAAAATGATGCAAGGTGGGCGGTCTTTATGGACAAGCAAGACAAGAAGCTCGAGCTCGAGAAGGCAATAGTTGCCATGAAGAAAAGAAAAAAAGAAAAAAAGAAAAGAGGACATCATGATCTTGAGGTCTCACGTGTCCACCATGGATCCAGATGTGAGGGCAGTACATATGATGTATCATGCCAACATCTTGCAAGAAATGGGGATTGCCACGACAACGGCGGTGGCAACTCTAGCAACGAATGGAAGACCCTACTCCGGCGACGGTGGTGTCAACATCTTCCATTTTTTTTCCTAGTAATATGCGTGGCCGCACTTCACGGCGTTTTGGTGGACGAGACTTGAATTTGTGTCTGAGACTTTAGATTTGTTGCCGAGACTATGTGTGATTTTGATTCAAATAATTTTCAAATAGCAAAACAAGTAAAAAAATGTATTGAGAGAGAGTCAAACTGGGGGAGCCCCCAATACGGCGGCAACATGTGTTGGCGCCCTCAATAGTTGTCGTCCCGTGTTTGCCCGTCAGTTTATTTGGGCCGCTGAGTAGAGATGAGCTAACAAATTTAAACTTCCCGAGAACCTAGACTGGAAAAACTGAACGCGCTAAGGTATACTGGATGAACCACCTCATTTTCTACGTTCTGAATATGGATTTGTTTGTTTCGGCACGATGCAAAGGGACAGAATTCAACCAACATTGTTGTTGCGCATTTTTATACATTGCATGAGGACAAACGACAACTACAGCCAGGGGTGAAGCTCCCGTTAGGGCCCTCCCTTGATTGTTTTGGCGAAAACATACTTATGCAGGTGTTATTTTTGAACAATTTGAGTGGTAGAACGTTAAAAAAAACTTCATATGAGAAAGTTATGCATGTTTTATTAAAGTTGGCGCAAAATCGATGCTGGACCGAAAACAAGGACTATATCTATTCTAGTCGGAAACGCCTCTTTTTTTCTGCAATAGCTAATTCTCAATTTGACAAAATCAGAACTCTGTCCGTGGTGTGGTATTTAAGAAGGGTTTGAGTGTATTTAATTTTGGGAAAGCTTATGGGGGAGTGGCTGAAACCAACTATAGGTATGCAGTAGATTCTTTTTTTATGATTCTGTTTTTGCTTTGTATATTTTATTAGCAATTAATTGTATTAGCTCACTCAATATATTGGTTTAATGATATGAAGAGATGTTTGGTGAACTGGAAAAATGATGCTTCATCGCCCCTATTGAAAAGTGTCCTTTCAATAATGAAAAACACAATCTGAAATGGTAACATAATACGGTAAACCGAGAAAAGAGGAAGACAAGATGGCTAGAAAAGAGGAAGACAACATGGCTAGACAGCACAGCTAGATATCACACTAGCATTCCTGGTATGTAGCACTAGCATACAGCCAAGCAAATAAATTGATATTGATATAGTATTTCAATCTGTCAGTGATAGACATATCCTCACCTGTCGGCACTGGCAATAAACGCCATGCTCTGTTGAAAGTTGAAACACTACTAATTTAGGAGAAACCAAACTGGAAAAAGCAATCTGGAATAGAAAGAAGGTCTGAATCAAGGGAGAGCTAAAAAAAGGAACCGGAGGATACCCAGAATACAACAACCGTAAAATATCAGAGCTGAACTAGGTCAGCCCGGCTCTCAATTCTGACTGGGTTAGACTGACGGACACTACGGCTCGACACATCCTCCGATAGTTCCTTTTCTCGGCTTAAAACCAATACGAATTGCTTCTATAATTCCCAGCGACTTGAAGAACAGAACGTGCTAAAGTACGGTGGATGAACTGCATCATTGTCTACGTTCTGACCATGAATTTGTGTTTCTTCCTGCCACGCAGACGGAACAGAAAAAAATAAACAATATTGCTGGTCTGTTGCGCAGTCGCATCAAGGATTTGCATGAGGGGGTAGCAAGGGTAGATTAAATTACGGACGGGAGTGCCTGATTGGTGCAAAATCAACGAGGATGGTTTTCATGTGGGCGGACGTGACGGCGGGCAATGCCGCGCCAAGTGGTAGCGATAACGCGTTCTGGATAATACCAAACCCACCCTCACGAAGCATCAACCGGTGATTTCAGCATATCCATGTCGGTACAATTTTTTTTTTTTGCGAAACACAGTACAACGCAGACGTTCACACACACGTGCACACACTCATCCCTATGAACATACACACGCATATCCTACTCCTATGAGCACCTTCGAAAGACTGAACCGGCGGTCTAGTCTTGAGATTGACGAAGTCAGCACAGGCGCCTCGCTGTCGACGGGAACGTCGCCTCCCACTGAAGAATATTCCGTCTAAATGAGAAATACCAATGTCAAATCCAGGATTTGAACTCTGCTGGATTGGGGGTACAACCATTTTCCTAATCATCTTGCCACAGACAAGTTCTCCGTGGGTACAAGCTCAAACTCATGAGGCAAACCGTTCGGTTTCGCTGCTGACCTAACTCATGAGGTCACATACCGTTTTTTCCCCTGGCTAGATCAGCGGTGTCACTTCTAGTCGGTAGCTTTCCGTACCATCGCTCTCTCTCGCATACGTCGACCCAATCAAAGCTTTCCTCTCTCGCTTCTATTAGATCCATTTTGCTTCTACAAGCACACGAGAGTTGACAAATCTCTATAAACTATTATACGTTTGTCCTTTCGAGGCATCACATGAGTACACGTCATCTAAATATTTTTTCATGATTTTGCTAATTGTCGGGTGGATTTGCATTGCGATTTGTGCAATATGTGAGCTGCATGTGAGTTACAATCTGATGGATACATCTGACAACGGGATTCTGGGAGGTGCACCTAGTTAATCAGACCTTCAATGGCGTTGAGGCAAGTCCAGCAATTCCCTATATTTTCTTCCCTATATGTCCATGTAGGGGACTCCCCTAAAATTATACCTCCCCTATATTTTGTTCATCTCCAGCAGCTCCCCTATATCCTCTCCCCTATATCATATTCATTTATATTTATAACTCACGGGACCCACACGTCAGGGATCTATCATTTTCCAAAAAAGATAAAAAGAATTGGTGCTCACCGTCAGCGTGACACTGCAGCTCCGGCCAGCTATGGCTCTCGCGCTGGAGAGCACGCGCGCACACGGGGAGGTCGGAGGATGTCCGAGGCGAGCGGATTGGCGGCGGCGGCGTCCTACCGGAGCGAGGGAAGACGATGGCGTCACGGACGGAATCGAACGCTCCGGCTAGCGTGAGTTGGGAAGGATGGAGAGGAGATCACGGCAGATCTTTTTGTCTCAGATGGCTTCGGTGCGGAGTGTGGACGCGACACGACTCGATCTGGAGCTCGATTTCGAGTGAAATCGAAGAAAAAAAGGGCGGGGACGAACGTGTGTGGACGGCGTGGTGGCGGGAGGACGCTTCCCCGAGGGAGCGGTTGCTCGGGGAGACGGATCGGGGACGCCTCCACCACCCCGATGCGTAGGAGAGAGAGGGTCCGGATCGGGGACACCGATAGTCGGGGAGGTCAATCGGGGAACTGCTGGGGCGCTTTTTCCTTCTCTCTCCCCTACTTTTCCTATCGGGGAGCGTATCGGGGCACTGCTGGACTTGCTCTAAGGACCTACATGTGGTCTTCATCGACTTGGAGAAACCATATGACATGATACCAAGGGGAGGCATGTGGTGGGCCCTGAACAAGCAATTTTTTTAAAAAGTACATTACCCCATCACAGATGTGCACGACAATGCTGATGATGTGTGGTGCTAGTAGATGAACCCAGGGTCGGGTGTAAACAGGAAGGTAGAGCTATGGAGGCGGACATTGAAATCCAAGGAGTTTAGAATTAGTAGGACCAAGATCGAGTACATGAGATGATACTTTTGTGGTGTTGGGTGCAAAGACTCGGAGAGATTAGTTTAGAGGACAACTAGGAGGGACATTTTTCGATACTTGGGATTAATTCTGCAAGCAATGGTGACATTGACATGATCAAGGTAGGGTGGATGAACTGGCAGACATCATGTGTTACACGAAGGTCCCTCAAAATCTAAAACGTAAGTTCTATAGGACGCCAATCAGACCGGCGATGCTATATGGAGTAGAATGTTGGCCCACTATAAAAGGCAACACATCAAACAAATGAGTGTTGCCAATATGCGCATGCTACAGTGAAATGTGGCCATGCAAGAAATAACCGAATCAGGAATGAGGCAATACACAATAGGGTAGGGATGGCACTGATTGATGAGAAACTAGTCAAACACCGACTAAGGTGGTTTGGGCATATCCGATCCAGAAGAACGAGTTAGCAATGGTAGTCCAAAGAGTATGGAAAATACTAACAAGGGCAGAGTACAGTGAAAGTTGACATGAGTGGAGACGGTAAAAAGAGACTTGAAAAATTGAAATGTACTTGGCTCTTGATAGAACTACATGGAAATCAACATTCTACGTGCCATAATCTTAATTTACTCGTTCCTTGTTTATTTACTTTTCTCTCTCCTTCTCGTTTTGGTTTTCTTATGGTTTTGTTGGATTTCATAAGTAACCTACCCGACTTGCTTGGGAAAAGGCTTTAATGTGGTTATTCAAACACTAGTGAAGCACACAAGAAAAGAGCAAATCTTCGAGATATTCAAACATAATCAGAGTTTTGGACACTGGATAATAGGGAATTTCAAAACCACATGAGCTACTTGAAGACATGAACCACACAACCGAAGTTTTCGGTCTCGAGAGGGACGTCGGCACAGAGACGACACAACAGTCGACAGCCATGAGCAGTTCAGAACTAGCACCCTGCCAGTGCCGCCACACCATCACTCAACCCACCCCGCTCAATGCTGTCCTTGCCTTCCGTGTTGGAGAGGGAGCTGCAGATCAGGATCTGCTGGGAAATCGCTGCACTCAGGCTCTCTTCCTCTCTGTTTGCTCGCTCGGTGAGGGACAGAGAGGAAGAGTGCCGCCTCTAGGTTCTTCCCACCACCCTCGGTCGATCCCGGCGACATATGCCGCCTACCTCCTCCGGTGGGAGGAAGGGAACCCACGCCCTCAGCTCTGACCCCGCCTCTGGTAGACACCCCAGCAAGCTTCGAATGCGGCCGTCGTTCCTGCATCTGCCGCCAACTCCTCCGCGCAGCCAGGTTACTCGATGCTGTCCCAGTCAAAGCCGCGTGCACCAATGGCAGTTTGAAGAAAAGAGATGTATAGCTGCCATCGTGGGGAAGTACAGAGGACTCCTCCCAGCAGTCCTTTGCCCCCCTTTGTATCAGCCCCATGAGAGGCCCTACAGCAAGGATGATGGGATGTTTAGAGGTGGCTCGAGAAATTTAATTGGTAATTGCCTACTCCTCATGTCCCGAACTACTGATACTCTTCTCATTGTCTTAGTCTGAACAATGGACAGAGCGTGACTCTTCTGATGTCATCTTTGCTAATGCTTCATGTGTGTGATTGCAGGGAGCTATCAACATATAGCGTCCTCATAGATTTTCTATATTTGAGATTTGGTGAATTCAGTTTATATGGCTTCCTTTTCCCATACTTGCATCAAGGTGCATAACTAACTGCTTGATGGAATTGGCCACACAATTTCACTGAAATTTCCAGTAGAGGACTTCCGTGTTGTTTGGATGTGTCTGCTAGCATATTATTGGAATTTTACAGTAGCTCTAAAGTGATGTAGTGTGAAACTACAAAGTTGCATTTCAGTACCTCAGGACACAACTCCAAACCACCCTTTACCTCTAGGTCATACTACTGCTTGTGGATCAAAGTTATGGCTTAAGGACCATCTGTAGCATAGTCATAGATTGACCTCTCACTTTTGTCAACTATATATACATGCCTTGACCCTTGGGCATCTGGTTATTGTCCTAAACAGACTAGCCTTCGGCAATAACAAACCTCATGTACAACAACAAGCAATTTGACCCTTGCCTTTATTGGTGTTTCTCCTGCAAACATTATTAGGCACTGGTCAGTTCAGAAAAAAAGAGTAGGCACTGATCAACTCCCTCACCAAAGTATCAGAATTGTTGAGTTGACCATCATTTCTGCCGTGTCGTAAACACCACAAGAGAAACAATTGTATCCAGCAGACATGTCACGATCTCATAGCCATATGAATCCAAGAAATATTTATCAGTTACCACAAAAGGGAATTCATTTAGGATTGACTCATCTTTGCAAGCATGAATGTCCATTACGTGCACTGCTCATTGACGCATTGATCAATGTTACATTACTGGCTTATAACATCAGCCAATCTTTTTGCTCTGTGATTGCTACATGTTCTGTAAACCTTAAAATCGACAATTTATGTTTTGACATGTTTGCTTTCCATAGTGCTCTGTTATCTGCTCATGAAGTTTGTTTAAATTCTGAAGATATGACAATTCTGCCTGTTGATTCTACAGAATCTTCTTCAGATCCCCACTGTTTCAAGCTGTATTGAAGTCTGGGATTTTCTGAGTGTTGATTCTGATGTTGGTGTATTTTAAATGGTACCATGCCCAACCTTTTTCAAACTGTTGTGTGTAACTGTGAATTTCCCTCGTTACAGACATACATTTTCTCGGATTCTCTCTCAGTTATCCACGCATTGCCAAGTGAGCCATTACCTTTTCATTGAGTTAGCTAGAAGCATCCAATATTCCTTCGTAGATATAAGATCAGGGATGTCATTTTAGCATAGCGAACTTTATGCACATCTCTGAATTTATACTAGGCTAAACTGTGTACTGTTTGGTAACTCAACAAATTATAGTGTTTTAGTTCAGTTTGATTAAAAGGATAGTCTTAACAGGCCTTGGTTCATTGCTCAAGTAGCTACACAACAATCTCCTTATTTTGGCGATTCATGACTGATAGATGAGCTGAGCTTCAGGTTTTATTACAAGGATAGGCTGAAAGCAGCTGCTATGTTTCTGTGAACATGACCACATATGTCATATGTGTTACAAAAATCAGAGGAAAGGGAAATCATGTGGTCATGCTTAGAATTGCAGGAAAAAAAATCAGTTTTGTTCCATTCGTGTATTTCCACTTTGCTCTGGTCTACGATGAACCATAGTTATTTCCTATGGATCACATAGTTTTATAGACACTCTTGACAGTATGGACTGACCAACTGACCATGGTTTGCAACAAAAGAAGTTAATTGTGAGCAAAGGCTCAAATTAGTCTGAAAATATGCACACTCTCATTATGTTCAATCTTTGTTTTCAAGTCGTCGCCTAAACGTCGCCTAAACGTCGACAAGGCGTCCAGTCGCGCTGGAGCCGACGACTGGGAGCGACGCCTAGGAATTTCAAGTTAGGCGCCCGCCCAGGGGAAAAAGGCGTCGTCCCGCTCATCTGGGCGTCGATTGGGTTGGTTCGGGCGCTCGCCCAGGTGAATTGGCGGGAAATTTTGGGGGGAATCGGGGGGAAACGGGCGGGAATTGGAGCGCAGCTATGAGGGATAAAGCAAATCGAGCGGGAGAGGGAGGGAATCCACTACCTTACAAGCGAATCGAGTGGGAGAGAGAGGGAATCGAACCCTGCAGAAGCGAATCGACGCCGTCACCACCAAGCTTCACCGGCGGCGCCGCCAAGCTTCTGCGTCGGCTCCAACTCCGTCCTGCGGTAAGCCTCCTTCCTCTGCTTCTCTCCTCCGCCTCCCTCACTATTTTCCTCTCGCTCCCTTCTCCCTCCAATTCAGTGCGCCGCTCTGCTCCTCCCTCTCCCTCCGCCTCCTCCATCTCCAGCGCCCCCCCTCTGCAGCTCTGCTCCTCCCTCTCTCCCTCTCGAGCCTCCCCTTTGCTCCTCCCTCTCGCTGTTCTGTTCTGCTCCGCCCTCTTCTTATTTCCCCTCTGCTCCGCTTCCACTCACTCTTCTCTACTTCTCTTTGCTCTCTTGTTGCAGCAACGGGTCATCTACTCCGATGGATCCTGCAGCTGCTAACTCCGGTAACCCAGCTTTGCAGTATGCTTTCTGGCCACATTTAGAGAGGAAGCATATCCTCTTGTGTAGGTTGTGCGGTCAGAAAGTCCATGCTGGAATAGGAAGGTTAGTGTGGCACCTTGCTGGAGGTTCCACTGATGTGATGAAGTATCCCGAGTCAACCACAGAAATTAAGAAAGAGATGTGCAGCTACTTAAATAGAAGGAAGTTTAAAGCCAGAGAGCGAGCTATAGACGAGGAAGATGCATCTGAAGTTCAAAGACGTCGTTCCATCGTCTACACATAATGAATTGAGGATTGGGGATGTGTGTATGCCTCTCTCCCTGGGACTATGTGTTTTAATTTTGTGTTTCGAACTTCTGAACCTTATGTTGTTGAATGTATGCTACTGCTAGTTGTTATTTATGTTCCTAAATCTCCAAATTTGCTGGCATATGATGCATAATTTCATTTTCCTGTCATATTATTTATTTATTTATTATTATTACGCCCAACGCCCAATTGTCGCCTAAGCGGCGACATGTCGACATGTCGACTCAACTCTTCGAGCTCGACTCGACTCGACTCAGCGACTTCCGAACAGAGTGTTCAATTCTTGAATGTCATTTCAAACACCTTACCACGATGTACGGTAGACTGAAGTTAAAAACTTGCAGTAGATTGTCCTATATCGTTTCCTCACTTTAGGCAATGCTACCATTGCTTTACATGTTCTGTTAGTACCTTGGTGTTTTCTGTCCAAATGGGCATGGGCAATGCTACCATGCCCACATTGATTCTACTGGCAGTGCTGTCAGAAAGCTCTGTTATGCATGAGGCTGTGGTTCTCCTTGGGCAATGTTCATGTGCATTTTATTTTTTGGTCTTCATGTGTATTCAGTTTCTTTTGTTAGGCATCGATAGGTTAAGAAACCTATGCGTCACAACTAAAGCCTGTAAAGTTCGATATCATCTGCTTGTCTAACATTTGTTTGAAGTGAACATCTTTCCATCTTTATAAACACGATAGTTGCCTATTTGATATGAAGTCAGTGTTGCGAGTATTAACTTCAGAGAGTAAAATATCCGAAGTTCGACCTTGCCATTCTGACATATCGGAGGCATACATGTAAATGTCATTTTTTTCCGAAGAGCCCTAGCAGGCCAGCTGTGTACACGCACAAAATTTTCTAGGAAGCACAATATGCTCCTCCAGTTTCTATTTGTCCGGCTGATTTCCAGTAGTATATGTCCAATTTAAACCCAGATAGCGTTTACATGCGTCAACCAGTCTGTTGCTATTTTACTTTCATGCTTCTGTGATTATTAAAATTCAGAGAGTACAATTCTAATGTTATACCTTGCTGTTCTCAAGCACTGTATGCTCTGCCAGTTGTTATTAACTGTAAGATATGTATTTGTTTTGTAAGAAAATATACGTGAGTGGGATATATAGAGTAAGAATAAAAATAGTTATGGGTAGATTAGATTAAGTAGAAGTACATTGTGAAGTAAATAAAATTAAATTGAAATTGAGTACTAAAAAGAGTATATCAAATAAAAAGATAATGAAAATTAAAGATTGAGACTAATATTACACTAAACTAAAACATATTTGAACTATTAACTATTTTATTTTGTGCACTTTTTATCCGTTATATGAATCTATATTATTTTGTGCGTGTGGATTGTTGTGTAATATCGATTTGGTAGTTACAAGAAATTTATAAAATATAGATGCTGAAGTATATAGAGTGAGATTTAGAGAGCCCATTGGAAGAGGCAAAGATTTTAGAGAAATCTCCAAGTTGACGTATAAAGAGTCAAATTTGCCGCTTTCGTTGGATTGCTCTAAAGAGAGAAGTCGTCGACCATGCTCCGTTGGAGAAGAGAATCGGGAAAGAACGAACTGATGCTAGGGCTAGCAGGTCAATTGATTTTGGGACAAAATTTGAGTCGTGAGTGGGACATTTTGCACTAAAAGGAGATCAACTTGAAGGATGCATGAGTGGTTTACTAGGAGGAAAAACATATTGGACAATTTTTCAATCAACCCGTAGCAACACACGGGCATATTTACTAGTGATTGGAAAAGTGCACTTTAATATTATTTGTTCATGATGCCAATATATTCTTTTTTGTTTCAATATCCATGTTCTTTTGCATTTTTGGATCTTATGTTGTTTTAGTCATGATGGCTCAGGTACATGCAGAGGTCTCTGTGACTTCCGTAGCAGAGCAAGGAGGTGAAGATACATGAATGTGAGAGTTGCCAGATTTACAAATTTGATATAAGATATGCAGAGATCAATTTATTTACAGTTGCTCAACTTCCATCTGAAACTCTGAACTTGTGACATCCTTCAGAGTGTATGTCAAAACCTTAAACTGTGAAATAAATCCCAGCTGTTTGGTAACAATCTTGAATCACCACTAAACCTTAACTTGTGAAACAAATCACCGCTGTCCGGTATAATTCTGAATCGCCGTCTCGAAACAGACAAAAACTCTGATCCACATCGTGGCATGCATTGATCATTTAGCATGTATCTGTTTGTAGAATGTAATTGTGAAAAATACATTTCAGCTGCAGGATGATCAAATGAAGGCGTGGGCGCAGAACAATCTGACAAAGAGGCCGCCCTGAGCCACAAGGTGGAGGACGAGGGATGGTTGTTCCACCAGCTTCTTGGTGCGCTGCTGGTTGGGCGAGGCTCCCCGTCGAGTTCGCTTTGCGAGGCTCTATTGCTGATGTGATCAACAAGATGATGTTGTTAGGCGAGTATCGCAAGACAGAACCTACCTTCCGACTCTCTTTTTCGCAGGAGGATTGAAGAGATACTATTCACAGCTTTACTTTCACCTTCATTACGAAAGGTGAAAGTTCCTCTTACAAGTAGCAAGAACATACCCTTCACTGTTTTACCCTCGCCTTCATTACGAAAGCTCTCTAGTTATGTATGTATTAATACTTCTGGCTACCGTAGATAGCCGAGAAGAATGCATTCGAGCAATTCGTGGTCCTCATTAGCAACCTGGGCAAAATCATATCCGGTGCTTCTAGCGTTGCAGTACTCCAAAATAACACCATTGAAGTTGTGAAAAAAAAATCTTACATTCTGCTATGATACAACATGTCGAATTTAAATTCAATTTACGTCTCGTAAAACAGAGAGCATACAGGTTCAAATTGAGCAATCAATTCTTCGCCATTAGCAGTGTCAGCACCGAAATTGTCTTTTTTTACTGTGAATCAAATCTCAATCTGAAAATTTATGTCATATAAAATATGTGCTCGGTGTATGTGAACTTGGTACCTTATAGGGCAGTAAACACTGAGTGGTTCAAATTACAGTGGATCATTTGCATGTCCAAAATCTTGCGCCTGTCTTGCCAACAATAGATGCATCAACAAACATACTACTCCCTCCGTTCCAAATTAATTGACTTCTATTTGCACACATGTGGATGTATCTAGACATGTTACAAGTATAGATACGTCCACATTTGGATAAATGGAAGTCAATTAATTTGGAACGGAGGGAGTACTACATAAATGTGTCGTTCTTTTACGATAACTGGCAGGTGCTCTATCTCTTCATTACAGTAGAAAGTCATATAATATAAACCTCACAGTAAGGAAAATAAACCCCTCAACTGGGAAATAGTCTACAAGCCGACTAAAATCAAGAAAATCTTGAGGCTCTCCAACACGTATCAATCAAAGGTTCCACCCAAGTTAGGCCTACCAAAATAAATTTAAAAAATCTTGAGGCTCTCGAACACGCACCAATCAAAGGTGCCACACAAGTCAGGCCTACCAGATGCATTGCCAATTCACCATCTCTATGAACATCCTGAAGTTGTCTGTGTTGCTCCTCCAAAACCATTGTGCGACCAGGTCACCTGCTTTATGTCCCCCTGTGTCGACCATCCTCGGCGTAAGCTGATCTTCTTGTATCCACATTCCATCTGAGCGAAGTAACACATGACCAGGTCGCTGGTACTTGTTGATGACACGACACAGTGGCATGCGAGATTGCTGCCTCAAACAAAAATCATGGTATGTGTACTTATGTAGCAGAGGGATAGCTTAGAAGGTGGAGTAGGCGGGAGAGGCACATTGGTAGCGTCGTGAGTTGGGGAGTTCTTGTTGGAGTCATGGTGATCCATCAGTAACTTCTGATGCCTTCTATGCCCGTGCACATCAAATTCATATCCTTAGTGTGCATTGACACAATAAATAATGCACAGTTATGGACCCTATAATTCTGTAGCATGGGAGTGAAATGAGAAAGAATCTATTCATCATTTGCTTAGGAAGACTTGCTTCTTATAAGAGATTTATCTGGCCAGCAGTAACATGAAGTCATTGGCCATGCGGTATGTCAATAGCTACCATTCCTTGGTTATGAACATGGTCCTTGGGTAGGTATGGGGGCATGTGAGTTCTGTTACTACTTCAAACAATGATGATTCTTAGCTTATAATCTTTTCAAAAGGAAGAAAATTATTGCTCATGTGAATGTTGTAGCAAATATCAAGACGATACACCTGGCCAACACACAGTTATGCCCTAGAGAGAAAAGGTGAGTTAAGTTGAGCCAATGTCGCCTAGTACTATATACACTAGCAAACTGCCCGTGCGTTGCTACGGACAAAAGACAAGAAATGCCTCCATATGCATCGTGGTAAACACCAAAGTTCTTATGCTGTTTTTTGCTTTTGCCTCTCCGTTGAGCACTACGTGATTTACCAATCCGTCGACTCCTCCCTGGGAGGCACCACGGTGAGGAAATGAGGAACAAGGTGAGCATCGATCGGTGTCGACGATGCATGCACAACATGCTGGGGGACTGAATCTCACCAGAGACGATGGCCTTTTTTTCTCTAGTGGGGACTGACGGACTGTGGGTGGTGGTGCTGGGCAAAGGACGAGGGGAGGAGATTGAGGGGCTAACATGCAAAAGTGCCGACGCACCAGATTCATGTAGTGGTAAACCTAAAAAATGATAACCAAGTAACATCTTGAGTTTTTACACTTGTTTTGGTTGTGTAGCATTAAAAATTCTAATTTAGAATGTTGGGTTTCATCACAATTTTGATACTCGTGTTTCTATTGTACAACAATCCTCTCAAAAGAAACAGAAAACACAACTATTCTATTCTAATCTTCTTTCTTTGCATTCTCCTATCCAAAATTATAGGATCATAATGCAGAAACTTACGAGTTTAGAATTAAATTAATTTCCTCTGGTTTGTGGATCTCCTGTGATTTGTGGATCAGACGTGGTCTAATCTTTCTTGTTGGCAACATGCTTAAAGTTTTGTGGCAATTTGAGGATTGGGTTCACCTTTTTCTTCTGACTCCACTAACTGAAATCAGTGGTTCATGCTGCTGTTTTTTCAGTCCCAAGAACAATAGCTACAGCCGGAAGGACATGCCACATACAGAAACTTGCTTGACCTGAAAATCTTGCTTCAACGACAGAAGAGTTGTCGTACTCCAAGATTATCGGTGCATTTTTCACATCATGGACGCTCTGAAGACAAGAACGCACGCAACTTCAAGCACGTCCTAGCAATTGACCGCATGAGCATTGCGAGCCCATATAACCATTCCAGTTTATTATCTTCACATGTTCACCTCAACGGAAGCATTAACGTCCGACGGCAAGAGCCATCACGCATGTGCAGTTTTGCACTGAATTTGCTTGAAGCACGTCCTAGTGAATTTGCTTTTAAGCAGAACACACTGAATGAAGCATTCAGAATCATCTCTGGTCGCGGCATCCGTGTTTATAATACCCTGCTTTGTATGAACCACAGGTCGGAGGAATCCTAAATCCAAGCATCAGTGGACGCTGCATAGCTCCAGAACGAGCATACCGGCAGGGGTTGAGGCGAGGGAATCAGCACAGGGGGTCATCGTCGAAGTCATGTTGTGTTCGTACCGCCTCCACGCGGTCCGGTGTCAGAGAACGGACGCGCCGGAGGGATGCAGCCTCCAGGATGCCCCGGAGACGGGGAGCGAGCACGCCGGCTGGTGTACGGCCACCAAGTTGTCCCACCGACGGCGAGCGAGTGCCCCGTCAGCGGCGCGACCTCTTCGATCCCGACGACTCCCAGCGAGCAAGTGCGCCTCCCTCCGAAGGCCTCGAGGTCGAGGAGATTTCTGTACGAGGGCTGAGAGATGAGGCCGGCAGCGAAAGGCCGGGGAGGACGCCGGTAGCAGCAGGTCCGGCAGGCGACCACCAGTAGGAGGCTGGAGCTCGGCCGGCGATTCAGATCGGGGCGACAAAGAGGACGGGGGAGAGCAGGATTGGGGAATTTTCTATTCTCACCGAATAGATACGTTTAACTTGGCGGTGGCAAATAGTGTAATTATTTCCTAGATCAGCCAAACCATGAGGGCTAAAACCGGAAATAGAAAAAACGTACCATCATCTCAAGGCATATTATATAGTAGAGATAGCCTTCCCCAAATAGCACGCTCCAAATCCATAAGACCCAAGACCCTTGGAAGACAAGCTGCTTCTATTTTTTACTTTTGAGCGGCAACTTGAATCCTTACAAACCAAGCCAAACCCTTTTTTTGAACAAGCTGTAACAAGACATGTTCCATCCCCATGCACATATTATATGTGCATGGTGTTCTTCGCAGACGCACATGTTATATTTTACTCCGGTCCAAGAGTGCTTGTTCAGTGTCCAGTTCCTTTCTTGACATCAATAGGCATGGTTGGCACTTGGCATGGTTAGAATGCTGATGACGTTCTACATATTCTCCGGGAGTAGTCGTCCATACATTGCTCTAAAGCATCCTTGTTGATGGTATTGACTATTGACAACATCAATGAGAGCTGGGAATAGAGGGGGATGCCTCTGTGGATAGAGGAAAGTGGAAACTCATGCCTCGATCGAGCCATAGCATTTGAAGTTCTGAACCAGCTGACATAGGAAAAATTGATATCGGTTTGCACAACAACAAAAAGTCTAATTGATGAAGATCACAACTAACAATAATATACCCATCAAAATTGAAAAAACATCCAAATCGCTTGGAAGACACAATCTGACTAGTTCTTGCATGTTCAAGGTGAAAAAAGACATTACTGAAAAGTAGACTTGGAGGATTCTCATGATCTCTTGAACTAGAAAATTTCATATGTTTGAGATGCATATGTTGGCAGAACTAGTTCTGTTTATTTTTATGTTTCATTGACAACTTTGCATCCAGCAAAACCAAGCCATTTTTTTGTGCAAGGTATTACAAGGCATGCAACATTTCAGTGCAAATACTTAATACTACGAACTTAACTTTTGAGATTTCATCATTTAGGTATAGGAAACTAATAACGAGGGAAGTGAAATCAGGGGCGGAGCTAGGAAAAATCTATCGGGGGGCCAAAACGGAAAATATCGGTATAAGGGGGCCAAAAAGGGAAAATACGGAAACATATGTTGCATTTAGCATATGCGAGCAGGGACCTATGCAGAAATATGAAATCTCAGGGGGGGGCCAAGGCCCCTGCTGGTCCCCCTGCCTCCGCCACTAAGTAAAATGTGGCTTATAAGGACATGGAAAATGCAAGAATTATCTGAGGACAACAATGCGCGGACCTCAACTGGAACTAAATATTAACAAGAAATTGGCATTCTTGTGGTGTCAACAGTCTTATATACAGGTTTCATATTTATTTTTCATAATGGGGTCAGAACAAGCTAGGAAAAAGGGTTTAGACATCCAAAGGCGGTCCTCCGACGCACAGGAATCATAGGTGTCACGCAAGTCAAGCCTATGCTCTGTTGGAGAAGAGAATCGGGAAAGAACGAACTGATGCTAGGGCTAGCAGGTCAATCGATTTTGGGACAAAATTTGAGCCATCAGTGGGAAATTTTGAACTAAAAGGAGATCAACTTGAAGGATGAGTGGTTCACTAGGAGCAAAAACATATTGGAGAATTTTTCAATCAACCCGTAGCAACGCACGGGCATATTTACTACATGATGCCACTATATTCTTTTTTGTTTTAATATCCATATTCTTTTGCATTTTTTGGATTATGTTGTTTTAGTCACGATGGCTCAGATACATGCAGAGGTCTCTGTGACTTCCGTAGCACAGCAAGGAGGTGAAGATACAGGAATGTGAGTGAGATATCAGCAAGGAGGTAAATAAAAAATTGCTCCAACTCTGACATAATACATCATTTATCTCCGGCAGAAGATCAGATAATCACAGAGGTAAGCAGTGAGATAGCAGTATAGACAGAACAAGAATTCTAGCATTTATTCTAAATTCCATGTACATAGGCGTGTTTTAATTTGTATGTTCACTCAACGAAACGGATGGCCATGATTTGTGCTTCCCGGCCAATGCGCTGTGGCAAATCCACATACCAACATTGCAAGACTGATAGCTATTATCATGGACCACAGGCTTATACCTGTTAGAAAACAAGCAGCCATTCTTAGGATACTCCTAAAAATTGGCAAGTACAGAACAAGCCGAGAACTGAAGATCTGCATCCGACATACCAGTAATCTTTGGAGGTCCAGTCGATGTCACCCTTGCAGTTGAGTCGAAGGAAGTAGACAGCACGGTCCTGATATGCATATTAACAATGAGAAACTGCATTCGTGGAATTCATCAACTAGAGCAGAAGGAGAGCACAGGTACTGACCTTGAATCTTGAGAAAATGCCAACGAAGTAACAATGCCAAGATGTGCCTTCTTAACTTCTACAATCACTCGCATGTCTCTTGAACCAAGTATGCTGATGCTTCCCTCAACAGTTCCACTGGGCATGCAAAGGCAAGTGTATTAGACCTCCAAAAAAACTTGCACCCATGTTAACCATTAGTTCAATGCTAGTACAATTCAATGATAGTTATTCGCTCACATTGCTACAAGTGTACCGTCAGGGGAGACAGCGAATGCTGAAATTGCCTCACGACCTATTTTCTTTGATCCAATTCTTGTCCATGAGGTAGTATTCCAAGATATGATTTTCCCACAACCACCTACGAAGAAGATTATTCTGTAATAGTCAGGTCTCAGGTTTACTGAACAATTCTGTAGATTTTTTTAGAGAACTTCAAACAATTTCATTCATAACAGGGTGAATTCAAATCTTGCCATCACCTTGCATTGCTGTAACAAAGAGGACCTGACTGTTGTCAGGCTTATTAGAAAATCTGCAGAATCCAAATATTTCTCCCTGGAAAAATACAAATTAGAAGTTTACCTTAACCAAAGAAAATAAGTCAATGTAAATTGTCAAAAGAATCACTCACTGCTTCTCTTGGCAGATTAGTCACAGCTTCAGCTGACTTTAAATCCCATACTCTAGATGGGCCACCGCTCCTATTCACAGCTAGAAACTTCTCATCGGAACTAAAGCATGCCCAACAAATAGAGGCCACCCATCAGTATCATACAATCAATATCCATTTGGAAAGAGAAGGTTCAGGCGGCACAATTTACCTGAAACTAAGATCCTTAACAGATGTTTTAGTATCAGGTTCTTCAATAATGCTTTCCATGGTAGGCCATTTGAAGACCCTTAAATGCCCATCCTATACAGCACATAGATAAACTTTTGACATGCTTAATAATCAGATATGTTCTGTTCTAGCTAGAAAATAACATCAATACCATATAAATTATAGACTAACCCTCAAAATCATAAGCGCTCGACCATAATTTGCACTTGCAATGTTATGAATTAAATGATAGAAAATCTAGGATAGCTTCATCACTGTGCCGACCTCAGTTGCCTAACCCTATGGGTCACCACAGTTATGGTCGATATTGTAAAATGCTCGTTAGGTTAGACAAAGTTACAAGCTCATTAGCTATAGTCTATAGTCCATTTGTTGCTCAAAATAACCATATATTACATTTTATTTTGAGTTTTCCTTATATTACATTGCTTTATGCATGAAGTAATTAACCACACATTCGTGTTTTTTGTTTCTATGAACTCCTGGAGCTGTCAGATCTGATGAAGTGTGTGCACCTCCATGACTACTAGTCTCTGTTTTAAATAGCCGGCTATCACCCGGCTATAGCCAGGCTATAGCCTTGCGAGAGGGTCCGCGCTATAGATAAGTCCTTCGTAGGCTAAAAAGGTAATAGCCGCTAATAGCCCGGCTAAATGAATTTAACCCCAATTTAGCCCCGTAGCCGCTATATTCCTGCTCAGGGGATTCAAAAATTTTGGACCAAAATTTGTCCCGCTCGGGCCAAATTTGTAATATGCTAATATTGGACAGAACTATGTTCCGAATTGTGCCACTTAATATTGTAATATGTGGACAGAACCATGTTCAGAACTTCTGGTTAGTCATATCTATTATGTGACTATGTTAATATGTTATGCATCTGTGAATTATTGATATATACAAATATATGTTGTTCAAATATTGTTTCTTTCCATTATTTTGTAAAACGGCTATAAGGGCATAGCTGCGCTATAGCCCGGCTATAGCCTTTCGTAGCTTTCAAAATTGTCGGCGCTAAACACAATAGCCCGCTATTTTAAACAGAGCTACTAGTGAAAATAAAGCAACTTAGGGAAGACAAAAATGGCAATAAACATGTTATAAACCAAACTAGCAACCTAACGACCAACAAGAATTTTGAATCGGCAAAAAGAAAAGGCAATAATACATGCATACCAGTTGGAATATTACTCTATGAAGAAGTAAGCTGTAGGGCATTCATTTACCTCACCACCAGTTGCAAGTAGTGAACCCGCTCCACTAAATGACACCACCAACTGTAGACCAACATCACTTAGCCTCACTACAGCCTCCTCCTCGTCAGATCTCAAAACTAGTTCATGTGGATCCTCTCCTTCTGGTATTTCCCATCTCAACAGCCTACATGTGGCACATGGTCAAGATTCCGAACTGCAGATCATCAGCAAACTAAACACCGTTTGGATCTATCAGAATCCCGGCATATTTTAGATGATTGAATAAGTACAACAGTCAAATGTTTTTCACCTACAGCTTACTTAACCACCAGTTCATTTACACTAACAACTCAGCACAGCAATCCCAGTATATGCCTGGTGAGAAGGCCAATGAGGTAGGTGCAACAGGCCAGCTGAAATGCCACCCGAATTTGAGCTACATTGGGAAAACAATAAAGTATACTAACAAATCCAACATACTGCTTACACCGACAGTTGAAGTAAAATGTGGGAATAATAATCATCGTATTGTAACTTCAAGTCTTGAACAATATATTTGGTTGAATCCCGACCAATCTAAGTACCAAGTATTCCAAAGCACAGAGACCATGCGAATCACAACAACCCACAGCGTCATACTAAAGATCACATTACGAAGATTTCGAGCTAATCATCAAAATTCAGAACCGACCAATGCACTAGCGAGCATCAGCGGCAGAAAATCCACAAATTATTCGTCCAAGTACCTGCAGCCGTTGGGGAAGGCGCAGAGGACACCGTCGCCGCGGGGGTGGACGCACATCCTGTATGGCACCTGCTCACCGGTGTCCAGCCTAAACACCTGCAACCCACCATCAAAGGCGTCAGATCAGCACGTACACCTTTCCCAAGATCCGCGAGGATCGCTCACCGGCTCGGGGGAGAGCGCCGGGGCCGCGGCGGCAGGGTCGAGCGCGGCGACGACCAGCGCGTTGGGCACCTTGGTACTACCCTCTCCGCCGCCTCCGCCGAGGACAACCATGGGGCGCGGGGGCGCATCCGCGGCGTCGAGGATGTGGGCGAGCGGAATCCAGGAGGCGCCGTAGAGGGGAAAGCCGTAGGAGGTCTCTCTGCCGCCGCGCGGCGCCATGACAGGATTCACGGGAGATCGTAGTAGCGAAAGAAAGCAGACAGAGAGCGGGGCTCGATTGGGGTTTAGGCTAGTATATATAATCTTGGGTCAACATTGAAACGCTCCCGGTTATCCAAGTTCCAAACGAGGGCGGGCTGTGCACTCTGGCGCCGAGTCCTAAAAGGAGTCGGATCAAGCCACAAGAGCAATCCGCTACGCATGAGTTGAGCTTCATATTCCGTAGCCACTAACACCTGAAGAATGGAGAAACCATCTTGTTAGAGTATATGTGTTGTACGACCGTTATGGTAGTATAGGATAGTTAGGATCTATTTCCATCTATTCTCTAACTTGTTTTGTATTCTAAGTCGGTCCTCTGTACGCATATGTATACTCGTCCATGAGGCTCAATAATATATCCAACATATTCCGCCAATCTCATAATTCTACATGGTATCAGAGCGGCACGATCCTTGACCTAGCCGCCGCCGTCGCTTCCGCACCGCGCCGCCCCCGGGAGGTCGATCTCCATGAACTCCGCCGGGGGCCGCGCCGCCCGTACCTAGGGTTCGTTTGCCGGTCGGTTGATCGGCTGCCCTAAAGTCTATTTTTTTCGATCTGTAGATCGGTTTTTTTTTCTCCGCTTCTTTTTTGGTTTGCCGATCATAGATCGGATTGCGTCGCCCACCGCCCGTCGTCTTATCGCGTCTCTACTCCGACAACGGCATCGACCTGCACCGGCCCGCTCCTCGACAGCCGGCTATCGCGGCCGACTCGCCAACACCGACTCCGCACTGACCGGCTCGTCTTCACCGACCGTGCAGCAAGGCTGGACGCGCCGTCCAAGGGATGCCTCCACGCGTCGCAGCCGGCTTCCCTCGCATGCAAGGTCTCCATCGCCGGTTCGTCTTCGCCGTCATCGACCGGGACTTCACCGACAACTTCGCCACCGACTCCGATCAGCGCGTCGTCGTCGCCGCCATGGCGCGTACCGCGTCGCGTCGGTCTGATCAACCGATCGCGCGCCTGTCTACGCCAAGCACGTCCCCGAGCACGCGCCTACCACCGATCGAGCTACGGACTGCACCCGCGTCGCCCCTTTGGGCCGCCGCGCCGCCGCCTTTGGTCCATGTTGCCGGCTGCCAACGCGCCTTCCCAGGCGTGTACGCCACCGGCGGCGCCCAGCCGCTGCACCGACTCGCGCCCAGCAGTCTTCCCCACCATCGCCCAACCCGCGCGCTGCTGCTGCGTAGCCCCTTTAGGCCGTAGCGCTCGGCACGCGGTCCACTCCGCTGCCTCCGCGCGTCGACTTCCATGTGGTATGCGCCGCCCCGCCTCCCTAGGCGCGGGAACGCCACCGTCCACGCATGGTTTTTGTCACGCTGTCGGGTTCTTCTTCGCCTACTTTGAGTAACGCCGCCGCCGTTCTACAGGTAACCTGCATGGCCACTCCGGCCGTCGCAGGTCCCGCCGATCACACCTTGTCTAGGCGTCCAGCATGGCCACTCTAGGCCACCGCTGTCTTCGCCGCCTTCTACGTCTTCGTCCACCACGACCTCGTCGCCAGCGTCATCTTCTCGTCCCCGACTACGTCTACTCCGACAACCGCGGACGACATCGGCACCTTCTACCCCACGCCGATTGGTGCCGCAACCATCATCGAGTCCTCCTCTGCTAGCCCCTCCGACACTGGCGTATGGTTCGTGGTGGTCCTGCCCCCGCACGCACGGTACTGGCAACACCGATGCGTGCCTTCGTCCCCGACGTGTCCCCGAGTCTGGCAAGCTCGGGTCGGCGCCTCGTCTTCATCGGCTTCGACAACGTCTTCGGCATCGACTCCCTCCTCTACGACTGCCTCGACTACGTCACCGAGTTCTTCTATGCGTACTCGGCTCTGGCAAAGCCAGAGTATGCCTTCGTCCCCGACGTGCGCCTTGTTCTGGCAAAACTATGGCTGTACCTCGTCCTCGACGGTTCGTACTGCGTCGTCTCCGGCATCGGCATCCTCGACGACTCTCCGTCTTCTTCACGCGCACTATGCGCCCGCGACTTCATGTGCGTCTACCTCGACACCGGCAACCCCAACAACGACATTGACCATGGCGACCCCTCGCACGGCTACCACGACCAAGGCTGCACTGCCCAACGCTCTCTGCTCCCTCGACATCGGCACAAAGGGCTATCACCTCGCTTGAGCACCTCATCAGCTTCCTTTACAGTCCAAGCATGTGCGTCATCGACACCGTCCACGACGTTCCCGCTCCTACTGCGGGGGATGTCAGCCCACTGGATTCTACTTCGGTTTCTCTCCAGTCTGACCGTCCGCGACGTTCCAGTTGTTCACGACGCTACCGCTACGACTGCGGGGGATGTTAGAGTATATGTGTTGTACGACCGTTATGGTAGTATAGGATAGTTAGGATCTATTTCCATCTATTCTCTAACTTGTCTTGTACTCCAAGTCGGTCCTTTGTACGCCTATATATACTCGTCCACGAGGCTCAATAATACATCCAACATATTCCGTCAATCTCATAATTCTACACAAAGCAGAGTTTGTATGCGCTAACACTCCTAGCTACGGTAGATAACCCGGAAGAATGCATTCGAGCAATTTTCTGTGGTCCTCATTAGCAGCCTGGGCATAATCTCCAAAGAAAATGTTGCACCTTAGGGGACAACATATTCGGGTGCTTCTAGCCTTGCGGTGCTCCAAAAATAACGCCATTGAAATTCTGAAGAAAAAATTGGATTCGGCTATGCATGATACAAAATGCATGTCAGATCCGAATGCAGTTTACGCCTCGTGAAACAAAGAGCATGCAGATTCAGATTGAGCAATCAGTTCTGGCTCATTACCGATTTACCATTGTCAGCATCGAAATTGCCTTTCCTGTGTGAATTAAACTTCCATCTGAAAATTTATGTCATATAGTGTATAACTGTGGGTGCTAACCCAGTGGCAGAGGCTGCGAGTGCGCGCTTAGCCGGCCCGGGTTCAAGTCCCAGCTGCGACTAAATGGCTGAGCCGAGGCGTACTCGAATAAACCGGCCATCTCACCTACCTAACAACGTAAAGTCAAGAGAGGGATCAATCCCCGTTGACCACGTTTTAACTGTATACCCACGCTTGGTATATGTGCACTTGATAGGTTATTGAGCAGTAAGTACTGGGTGGTACAAATCACAGTGGATCATTTGCGTTCCCCAAATGTTGCGCCTGTCTTGCCACCACAAGATGAATGAAAAAACATACAACTACATGAATATACCCTTTTTTTACGACAACTAGCAGGTGCTCTATCTCTTTATAGTATATAAAGTCATCCTATTCACTACAACAAGATGGGAAAACAACCTATTCAACCAGGATATAGCCTAAAAGCCAGCTATGATCGATCAGGAAAATCTGTAGGCTCCCCAACACGCACCAATCAAAGCTGTCGACCCAAGTCAGCCCTACCAGATGCATGTCTATGTTGCTCCTCCAAAGTTATTGAGCGACCAAGTCGACTATCCTCAGTGTGAACCAGTTCCGTTGTATCCACATTCATTCCATCTGAATGAAATGACTAGGTCGCTGCAACTTGAAGATTGCAGTACGAGAGGGTGGCCTTTGAGATTGCCGTGCCACGAAGGCGGGTTGGTAGAGTCGTGAGTTAGGTAGTTCGTTCTGTAGACATGGTAGTACAGCACTAATTCCTGATGCCTTCTATGCCCATGCATATCAAATTCATATCCTTGGTGTGCATTGACACAACAAATAATATGCACAACTATGAACTACATAATTCCAAGTCATAGGAGTGAAATGAGAAATAAGTTAGTCATCATTTGCTTAGAAAGCCTTACTTCTTATAAGAGATTAGTAACATGAAGTCACTCGTCACGCGGTAGGTCAATTGCTACAAATTCCTTGGTTATGTGATTGGTCCTTGGGTAGGTATGTGGCTATCTGAGCTCTATCACTACTTCAAACAAATGATGAATTTCCGTAGCAATATTATATTTTCAAAAGGATGAAATTTACTGCTCATGTGAACTGTGTACCAATATCAGGATGATGCACCCAGTCAACAAATAGTTACGCCCATGCATGAAGAGAAAATGTTAGTTAGGTAGAGGCATCGCTGCCTAGTACTCTATACATAGCGTCCCCCAAATAGCATGGTCCATATCTCTATAAGACCCAAGACGCTTGGAAGACAAACTGCTTCTAGTTCTTACTTTTCAGCGACAACTTTGCATCCTTACTAACCAATTTTCTAAAATAAGCTGTTACATGACATGTTTCATCCCCATGCCCATATTATATATCGACGGTGTTTTCCTAGGCGCACACAGTATATTTTACTCCAGTCCAAGAGTGGTCGTTCGGTCCAGTTCCGTTCTTGACATCAGTAGGCATGGATACAATGCTGATGGCGTTCTACATATTCTCTCGGAGTAGTCGTCCAAGACATTGGTCTGTAACATCCTACTTGATGGTATTGACAACATCAATGAGAGCTTGGACCTAGAGGGGGATGCCTCCGTAGATAGAGGAAAGTGGAAACTATGCCTCGATTGAGCCATAGTATTTGAAGTTCTGAACCACCTGAAATAGGGTGCTTCTAGCCTTACGATGCTCCAAAATAACATATCGGGTGCTTCTAGCCTTACGATGCTCCAAAATAACACACTAAAGTTGTGAGAAAAAAGTTAGATTCAGCTATGATAAAAATGTGAGATTTAAATTCTATATGCGTCTCGTGAAAGCAAAAAAAGATATACGGATTCAAATTGAGCAATGAATTCTGGCCCATTAACGTTGTCAGCACCCTAAAAAAAAGATATACAGATACAAATTTGGCATAATGCTATTGCAACAAGGCTCGTGCTTCCATAGGCCCCCATCCTCACAATCGCATAACTGTACCAGCTCGGCTCGAGCCGCGCGAGTTTGGAATGCATCTAGCCGAGCCGAGCTGGAAATATTAGCCGAGCCGAGGGTTGCATCTAGCCTTAGCCGAGACGATCGCTGGAAAAAAGAAGCGAAATAAGTGGCTCGAGCCGCGCGAGTTTGGAATGCATCTAGCCGAGCCGAGCTGGAAATATTAGCCGAGCCGAGGGTTGCATCTAGCCTTAGCCGAGACGATCGCTGGAAAAAAGAAGCGAAATAAGTGATCGCAGGGATTCGAACCGTGCATCTCCCACGCGCAGATAGGGAGGGCAGCCAATGGGCCGCAAATCTGTTTGTGATTGGAACAGACAGAAAGCTTATATAAACTCGACCCGTTCGGTCCACGGGATTTTCATAGGAATTTCAAAGGAAAGCTAATTAATACTATGGAAGAGTTTCCTACGGTAGCGTTCTGAACAAAGGGAAGATAAATAGTGTTCCAGAGGAAAAGTTTCTTTGCCATGCATATTCCTAGATTACACAGGATTGAAAACATCCACCCAAACCAATGTTTTGGCGGAAGCCCGAGGCAAATAGTGGCTGCCGGCATGTTAAAGCAAATAAAATACTCCCAAGATGTCATGCATGAGGTGTGGGAAAAAACAATCACACTCTAGTCAAATAAAAACTACTGACACAAGTACTTAGCGTCTTAGCCCTAGAACTATGGCTGTTTTCCTCTACCTTTTTCCATCGATCTGAACACACCTCCTGTACATTTTCTCATTCCTATTTCCTAAGTTTCACGCCGGCATTCCTTTTCCATTCCAATGTTTCTCTGAATTCCTACGTTTCAGTTTCCTTCATAGCGAACAGGGTCTTAGCGGTAGACATTAACTGAATTTCATACAGAAAGAGTACGGATGGGACGCGACGGCGACAAAGATTTCAAACTCTGAAATTTAGGACCAAATTATCCAAAACTAATTTTAAAAAATTACCAACATGAAATTGAAATATAGATGAACCCATTTTCATGAAAAACTTGATAATTATAGCAAGTGGTTTTTTAACCTACTGGAAATGACCATTATTTTTCTACTATATTATGACCAAATTAGCCATACTTGACAAGTACTTTTATTTTGTGACAAGTCTAAATGGTTCGTAGTCTAGGTCTGGTGCATGTGGGTCTAAATGTCTAGTAATTCGTATAGGTATGTATCTACCACCTTTGATACATTTGGACCCACATGCACCCCCTAACCATCTTAACCTAGCACATTTGTGACATGTGGACCCACATGCAATACTGATGACCATCTATTTATATATTTACCATCTTTAGAACATGTGGACCCACATGCAACACTTTTAATTATGTTTGCATGTTGTGGGACCCGCATGATACTTTTAGGTCAAACTGTTTAGCGCTGGTGCATGTGAATCCAAACAAGTAGGTTATATAAGTATGTATCTACCATCTTGGGACATGTGGATCCACATGTAACACCCCTAGCCATCTTGAACTAACGCATATGGGAAAAAGAATTGGTCATTTCGAGCAGGTGGAAAAAAATCATTTGCTTACAAATGAACCCGTTCATTCTGAGCAAAAAATAAATGATATGTTGGACTTGTCAAAAAATTAAACCCTACACGTGGCAGAATGCACTTTTTTGAAACATTTGTTAAGCAAAAAATAAATAATATGTTGGACTTGTCAAAAAAATATTTTTGCTCAACAAATGTTTCGAAGAAAATGCATTTTAGGTCAAGAAATCTACGAAAAAATGACCAATCATTTTAGCGAATCTAGCGATAAGTGAGGCTCCAGTTTAGGTACTCACGTACTTCTATGGCCTACCCTTACAGAGTCAATGAGAAAAGCCAATTGGTCTACCCATTTTGACATTGTTCCAAGGGGTAGACAACGCACGATAGAGAGATCATCACGGTCCGTGAAGAATCTATGATATTATGCATCGAGATCAGTCGAAAAGTTGGACTTGATCCTAATATTCGTGTGTAGGTGTGGTGTGAATTTGAGGAGACAATATCCAACCTCCAAATTCAAAGAATTACCAGTTTGCCATTATTCTCACCGTTTTTTATGGAAATATTAAAAAAAATGAAAACATTGCAAACATAGCTAGAAGTGCTACGTCAAAATGGCTAGGGGTGTTGCATGTGGGTCCACATGTTTCAAATGTGCTAGATACATATCTAAATGACCTACTAGACATCTGGATCCACATGCACCATCCTTAGAAGCTTGAACTACAACTAGCATGTGGGTCCCACAATATTCAACATAGATAGGAGTGTTGCATGTGGGTCCACATGTCCCACAGGTGGTAGATATACAACTAGATGGTTATGAGTATTCCATGTGCGTCCACATGTCCTAGATGTGCTAGGGCAAGATGACTAGGTCTGTTGCATGTGGGTCCACATGTTCCGAAGGTGGTAGACACATACATGTATGACTTACTAGACATCTGGAAGCACATACACCAGCCCTAGATAGTTTGATGTAGAACTATCATGTGGGTCCACAATATGCAACATAGTTAGGAGTGTTGCATGTGGGTTCACATGTCTCAAAGGTGGTAGATAAGCTAATCCAACCAATCTTGCTTGCACAATGGAAAGATATATACAACCAGACGGTTATAAGTATTTCACGTGGGTCCACATGTCCCAGATGGTCAAGATGACCAAGGGTGTTGCACGTAGGTCCACGTGTCACAAAGCTAAACATACATATATGACGTACTAGACATTTGGACCCACATGTACTAGCCCTAAAAAGCTTAACGTAGAACTATCATGTGGGTCCCAAAATATGCAAACATAGCAAGGAGTGTTTCATGCGGGTCCACATGTCCGAGAGGTGGTAGATATACAAATATATTACTATGAGTGTTGCATGTGGGTCCACATGTCCCCGGTGCGTTAGGTCAAAATGGCTAAGGGTGTTGCATATGGGTCCCCATGTCCCAAATGTGCCCATATTACCTACTAGACATTTAGACGCACATGCACCAGCCCTAGACAGGTTTGACGTAGAACTATCATGTGGATCCCACAATAGAAGTTTTGTATGTGGGTCTACATGTGCCAAAGTGGTAAATATTGATTTAGATCGCTATGAGTGTTGCATGTAGATCCACATGTCCCAGATTTGCTAGGTAAAAATGACTAGGGGTGTTGCATGTGGGTCCAGATGTCTCAAACATGGTAGATACATACTTATAAGACCTACTCTCTTTGTATCATGTCACTTCAAAAATTATTGTTTTATCGTTTACCTACTCGAGCACGAGTAGGAACTAAGCTTGGGATGCTGATACGTCTCAAACGTATCTATAATTTTTGATGTTCCATGCATGTTTTATATCAATTGTCACATGTTTTATATGCACTTTATATCATATTATGACATTTATTAGACTAACCTACTAATAGTTGCCAAAGTGCACAATGTTCTTGTTTTACACTTTAATGTGTAGGAATTATCAAAATTGGGCAAAGGAAACCTTGTTGGAGTCAAATTGGGACTTTCCAGAAATCTGTCTGAAAACTATTTTCAAAGATCGTCATGTTCGGGCCTGAAGACGACGTCAAATGGAAAAAGTCTAGTCGCGAAAGTTGCTGGAAATTTTCCGCCGCACGTTTTATACAAAAGGTTCATCTCCAGCCGAGTTCGTATGCGCCCTGTGCAGGCCCGACAAGCCGGCTCGGCCAGGAAAACCCTGACCCGCGCCGAGGCCACGTGTGGCTGCCTCGGGGACCTTCTGAAGCTGCCCTTTGGACCATAAATAGCCCCCGCGGAGTAAACCCTAACACAATTGACGAAACTCCCGAATACATCTCCGTGCTCCGTCGCCACGAAACTCCGTTTCGCGGGTCAGAAGGTCCTGTTTCGGTACCCTGCCGGGACGGGGAATTACCCCCGGAGCCATCTCCATCGACGCCACCGCCATCTTCATCGTCATTGCTGACTCCCATGATGAGGAGGGAGTAGTTCTACCCCGAGGCTGAGGGCTCTACCGGTAGCTATGTGGTTTATCTCTCTCTCTCCCATGGTATGATCTTTATGTGATCATGAGCTTTGTAATCTAGTTGAATCCATAGATGTACTCTTCATTACCTTATATGCTACTCAAGTGGTTTTATTAATGTAATCTCCGGAGTCACCTTTGTCCCACGGTGTGAAGTTGACAGTCTGCGCCCCGTGTGTGGCTCTTAGGCTAAAGATAACAGGAATACTTATCATGAGTTATTATTTGCGTTGGATGTCTCTATGAAATTGCGGTGTTTGTCTAGTACCTTTTAGGGCGCTCAAGTTGACAGTGTGGGGTTAACTAGACATGGGAATGCGACTTTAAGGTGTGCTTTTATAGCCCTACGCGGTGGATTGGTGTTCGTTATCCAACGAGAAAATAACTCAGAGTAGCATAGTGAAGAGGAAATATCTATGTATTCAATTATATTATTATTGTTGAGAGTGTCCACTAGTGAAATTATGATCCCTAGGCCTTGTTTCTAAGCATTGAAACACCGTTTACAACAAGTTCTGCCACATGTTTGCTTGCTGCCATTTTTATTTCAGATTGCAATTACTACTTATAATCATCCATATTACTTGTATTTCACTATCTCTTCGCCGAACTAGTGCACCTATACACCTGACAAGTGTATTGGGTGTGTTGGGGACACAAGAGACTTCTTGTATCTTAATTGCAGGGTTGCTTGAGAGGGATATCTTTGACCTCTACCTCCCTGAGTTCGATAAACCTTGGGTGATTCACTTGAGGGAAACTTGCTGCTGTTCTACAAACCTTTGCACTTGGAGGCCCAACACTGTCTACAAGAATAGAAGCGTGCGTAGACATCAAGCTATTTTCTGGCGCCGTTGCCGGGGAGGTAAGGTAAAAGGTACTCACATCCTCCAGCTACTTAGCTATTTTCTAGCACTGTTGCTGACGTGTGAGTGCTCGAAGGTATTTCCTTTAGATTCTGCAATTATATCTTTTTGTTTCTTGTTTTTATTTCACTAGTTAGGCTTAATGGAAAACAACAAAAAAATTAGAGAGCTTTATGAAATTTATCTTGAATTAGGACATGATGCTTTTGAAGAGAAAATTAAAAAACCTATGGAAAATTATTTGCATGATGGTAGCAATGTTATTACTATAAATTCTTTGAACACCATTATTGCTAATGCTATGGAAGAATTTAAGCTTGGGGAAGCCGTTGTTGATAAATGTGTTATTTTTAGTCCCCCAAGTTTTGAGGAGAAAATTTTCTTTGATGATACTTTGCCTCCAATATATGATGATTATAATCATTGTGATATTTTCACTCCACCTAATATTGAGGATATAGTTTATGTTGATTATGATATGCCTCCTATATATGATGTTTACAATGATGAATATGATATTTTCAGTCCATCTACTATTGAGGATAAAATTCATTATGATTATTCTATGCCTCCAATTTATGATGATTACAATGATGGTTGTGATAGTTTTACTCCCACTATTACTAATGAAATTGATTATGCTTATGTGGAGAGTAATGATAATTTTATGCATGTGGATCATGATAAGAATGCTTTATGTGATAGCTATATTGTTGAGTTTATTCATGATGCCACTGAAAATTATTTTGAGAGAGGGAGACACGGTTTCATATATCTCAATAATATTAAGTCTCCTCTCTTTATGTTGAAAGTTTTAAAGCTGCACTTGTTTTGGTTTCCTACGCTAGTCTCTTTGTGCTACATTGATTTGTTTTCTTACAAGGCTCCTATGCATAGGAAGAGTGTTAGATTTAAACATGTTTTATATATGCTTCTTGATGCTCTCTTTTATGTTTCAACTCTCATCTTTATGTGAGCATCATAAAAATCATTATGCCTAGCTAAAAGGCGTTAAAGAAAAGCGCTTATGGGAGGCAACCCATTATTTCTATTTTCTGCAATTTTTCTTTATTTGAGTCAAGGAGTTTGTTTACTTATGTAGAAACTCCTTTGTATCTTTATTTTCTTGCATTGTTGTGCCAAGTAAGGCCTCTAATAGGAAGATGATGCTAGATTTGGATTTCTGCGCAGAAACAGATTTTTGCTGTTCACCGTTTTGCTTCTGTAAAATCACAGAAAAATTATTTAAATATGAAATTTTTTGTGCGTGATCCTCAGATATGTATGCATCTTTCGTTAGTTCAAAGTTTTTCGATCTGAGCGTCGTAAGTGCCTTGAAAAAATTCGTCTTTGCGGACTGTTCTGTTTTAGACAGATTATGCCTTTTTATTTTGCATTCTCTCTTTTACTAGTGTTGAGTGAAATTCTTTTTTGGGTGGAAGAGCTTCACATAACATCAGTGGCAGTAGCTAATGTTTAAAGTAACAATCATATTGCGTCTTTATAGAACATGTGAGTTTTTGATTGTGCACTAACCCTCTAATGAGATCTACTTTGAGTTTGGTGTGACGGAAGTTTTCAAGGGTCAAGAGAGAAGAGTGATATAATAGGATGGAGAAGAGTGAAGAGCTCAAGCTTGGGGAGGCTCCCATGGATCTCCCCAGCATATTTCAAGAAGACTCAAGCGTTAAGCTTGGGGATGCCCAAGGCATCCCCTTCTTCATCGGCAAAATTATCAGGTCATCTCTAGTGAAACTATATTTTAATTCTTTCACATCATATGTGCTGTTCTTGGAGCGTCTGTGTGCTTTTATTTTCAGTATTGTACTTTTATTTTTGCAATAAGCTTGATCACAACATTCTTGATTGGGAGAGAGACACGCTCCGCTTTTTCTTGAATACTCTGTTCTTCACTTATATTGTTGAGTATTTATCTAGCGCTGTTTAGCTTTAGCTCTTGTTTTCATGTATCTCTTGTCAGAGCTATTTTCTTTTGTAGAAAGTACTCTCTTGCTTCACTTATATTTGTTTGGAGAGTTGTTGATTGGTGTTTGTTGGTTCAGAAAATGTTGCATGTGGTAGTGGTATAATGAAAAACTTGCATAATCTTGTAGATCATTGAACTTTGATAACCTGATTCCTTGCAAACGTTTTGAGGTATTAAGTAATAGATGGTAAAGCTTGCTGGTTAATTAAGTTAAAATCATTAGTGATTATTGTCTTTAAGCTTTACCGTACTACAAACACTAAAATTGTTGAAGGTGTAGTTGGACTTGATAGCTTTCCATGTCTGAAAAGTGGTTCGTAATAACTAGGTTGTGTGTGAAGGTCGAGGGATCTAACGGGGTACTTGTGCCGCCGTGAACGGCCCTCCTTGGGGTAAATGTTAACCATGCGCTTAATGTTGAACCTGCTAGTTGTTTGCAATAAACTTGTGAGTTCTTTTTGACTAATGTTAAGCTACGGTTTTGGCACTTCCACCATCCAAATTTGCTAGCCTCTTCGGTGCTGTGCATTGCCCTTTTCTCACATTGAGAGTTGTGCATACTTCGCCAGTACATCCAAAACCCGTGGGAGGACTTCCTCTTGTTCTCCTACACATAACCCATACATCTTCCTCAAAACAGCCACCATACCTACCTACCACAGCATTTCATAGCTGTTCCGAGATATATTGCCATGCAACTTCCATTTTACATTACATGACTTGTTGTCATTTATCATTTATATATTGCTTTGCATGATTCTATACAGCTGATGTGTGGTTTACCCATGTTACGCTAGATCATTGCACATCCTGCTACACTGGCAGAGGCATACAGTTTTATACATCATGTTTTGTTCATTATGAGTTATTTGTACCAAAAGTTTGTAATCATATTAGAGTGTTGCCCCTGCTAGAAAAGAGCCATGGAGGCCATCGAAAAGTGAAACAGAAAAAGAAAAAAAATAAAAAAAAAAGAAAAAAGAAGAAAAAAAAGAATAAAGAAAAGGGGGGCAACACTACTATCCTTTATCAAAGTTGTGCTCATGTTTAGCACTTGCAGTTTCATAGTATCATTTTTGCTCATGTTTAGCACCTATGCTCCATTTGAGAGAGTTTTCATGCTTTACTAGTATAACTATGTGGGGAATATTACGTTATAGAACTTGGGTTGTATATTCCAATGATGAGCTTCCTCAAAAGTGCTCTAGGTCTTCGTGAGCAACCGAGTTGGATGCACCCCCACTAGTTCCATTGGAGAGCTTTCATACACATATAGCTCTATGTGCATCCGTTGCATGGCAATCACTACTCCTTGCATAGCTTCGATTATAAGACTTCCTCTTGTCTAATGATCACTTATAGCTTTGTGAGACTTTCTTCCATTGGCCTTCCAAACCCCCATTAACGTTCTCTTTGCCATAACATCCTGGTGTCAATACTAAATGCTTACGCTCACCGGTTGAGTAGACCTCGAAACAGTGGATTCATGACGTTCATGTTTACTTTTACTTGACTGGATCCGTTCTCTATGTTATGAAAAATTGCTTGATGCTTGGAATTGAAGGATAGAACTCCTACACTGGATACTTAAAACATCTATAATGAACCTTGTACGGTTTCATGTCTTAAAGGCCGTCATTCATGAAAACTTTTAGCTTGTTTAACTATCTTGCTTTATTATCTCTTATTTAATATCAATTATAGACATTTGCTTTGAATGATTTGATCTCAGCTCACTTACCATTACATCATTATTAGATCAAGATTATGTTGGTAGCATGTCACTTCAAAAATTATTGTTTTATCGTTTACCTACTCGAGACGAGTAGGAACTAAGCTTGGGATGCTGATACGTCTCAAACGTATCTATAATTTTTGATGTTCCATGCATGTTTTATATCAATTGTCACATGTTTTATATGCACTTTATATCATATTATGACATTTATTGGACTAACCTACTAATAGTTGCCAAAGTGCACAATGTTCTTGTTTTACACTTTGATGTGTAGAATTATCAAAATTGGGCAAAGGAAACCTTGTTGGAGTCAAATTGGGACTTTCCAGAAATCTGTCTGAAAACTATTTTCAAAGATCGTCACGTTCGGGCCTGAAGACGACGTCAAATGGAAAAAGTCTAGTCGCGAAAGTTGCTGGAATTTTCCGCCGCACGTTTTATACAAAAGGTTCATCTCCATCCGAGTTCGTATGCGGCCTGTGCAGGCCCGACAAGTCGGCTCGGCCAGGAAAACCCTGACCCGCGCCGAGGCCACGTGTGGCTGCCTCGGGGACCTTCTGAAGCTGCCCTTTGGACCATAAATAGCCCCCGCGGAGTAAACCCTAACACAATTGACGAAACTCCCGAATACATCTCCGTGCTCCGCCGCCACGAAACTCCGTTTCGGGGGTCAGAAGGTCCTGTTTCGTGTAACATCCCAAAAATATTATCAATATTACATTCCAAAAATGAGAGCCAACAAAAACTTTTGTTGTTTATTGTGTGTTGATTGCTTCTTGTTACTTAAGTTGTTTGATCTTGATGTGTGTGTTGCTTGCTCTAATGAACACTTGAAGAAAAAGTAGAAAACAAAATAAAGTTATAAAGAAGGAAAAATAAAAGTGACAAGTTGTCACATGAAATTCTTCAAGTGACAAACTCAATTATTTCAAACCAAAGTCAGTGGAGTTGTAATGTAAACACTCCCATTTTGATTCTTACTACTTTCCCTCTTCAATGCTATTTTTAAAACTAATTTTAAAATTGTAAAGTAAAATCAATTTGAAATAAACCAATTTACCAAATTCAAAACCCTATGAAAGAAAATGATGCAAAACATTTTATTTTGCAAAGCCAATTTTTGTGGAGCTTCTACATGTTATGGGGAGGCCCCACAATTATTTGCAAATTTTTCTAAAATGTTTAAGTGCCCCAATTAAATCCCAGAAAAGCTTCTGGATATTAAAAAGAAACTGGAAAATAAAAGAAAAGAAGAAGCAGGGGGCTTTCTGCAAAAGTGTCGTCGACTTCAACCCCGACGACCATCGCCGTGTCGCCGTGGCGTTGCTCGCCGTTTCCGCGCTCCCCAGGCCCCCCCTGGCCGCGCTCTCCCTCGCTCCCGTGCCTCTGCAGCCGCGGCGCCGCAGAGGAGAGCACTTACGCCGTCCCTCGCCTCGAATCCAACCCAGCGCCGCCGTGGCAGCCGCGCGATGCCGGCCCAAATTCGCGCACACCTCTGCCCTCGACACGCACAGCTCGAGCCAGAGCTTCTAGAACATGTCCGGACCCCGGTGAACGCCTAGTCTCCACGTCCCTCGCACCGCCGCGTCGGATTGGGGAGAAATATCTCCGCCGTGCGCCATGGACGTCGCCGTGCACTCCGTCCACGATGCGCCGGCCCCCGCGCTATAAAACCACCCCCGCACCCCTCTGGGAACACCACACCACCCCACTCCCTCACTGCCCCCTCTCGATTCGCCGTGCACCGCCAGGAGGGCGTGCTGTGCCGCAGCCACTGCCGCCGTCGAGGTCCGTCGTGGCCGCAGCGCCTCGCTGCACCATTCTACCCTCTGACCCCTCTACCTGTTGCCTGAGCTCACCGCACTCACCCCATCCCTTTTCCCCTTTGATAGTGCCCAGACGCGGCCGTTGAACCTCGCCGGAGTTGCTGTCCGTGGCCAAGGAAGACGGAGACCTCGCCGCCGACGAACCACTCCGTCCCAGCAAGCAGGACTCGGCCAGAAGCTCTCCCCACGCCGCCGCCGTCGATTCGCATCACCACCTCGACCTCCCGAGCCCCTAGGTGAGCCAAGCGTGCACCTCGCCGTCGCCGGAGCCACGGCGCCGCCCAGAAATGGTCGTCGCCGATGGTTTCGTTGCGGGCCGTTGGATCTCCATCCAACGGTAGCGTACCGCTTCGATTAGAAAAGAAAGAGAGAGAGAGACTGACGGGCGGGCCCCGCTCGTCAGGTTTTAAATCTTTTTCCCCGCGCGCTGTGTCGCTGCCATGTAGGCCCCACTGGTCAGAGATTTAAACATTATCCATAACTGGATTTCTCTGTTTAAAATGGAAATATGAAATCAGTACTGGATCCAACTTTGAAATTCAATATCTCAAGATTTAGGAATCCAAATAAATCAAACTCAATTGTTCTGGAAAGCTTATCAAAATGTTTAACCAACCCAATTGGATTCATTCCATTTAATTAAATAAATAAAAAGTATTATTAAAAATACTACAGAAGGTTTAAATTCTAAACTTGTTTGTTTCTGATACTCTGTTAGTCCAAATAATTCCAAACCAATTTTGTTAGCTTAGTACTGCCTTGTATTAGCTTCCCTAATTTTGGTAGAATTAATTGTGCAGTAGATTTGTTTAGTAAAGTTGAAGTTTAAACACCCTTCTGCACTCAAACATTTAATTATGATAATGGTTAACCCAAATGAATTAGGACCAATTTTGTTAGATCACATTTAGTCATGTTTAGTCACCCCTAAAAGGATTTAATTTTTGAAGCAATAGAATTTAAATGGTAGCCAAAACTTGGTTATTAAGCTTCTGGATTCAAACAAATGTGTAGGAGTTTAGTAACTCCAATTGAACCAAATCAAATTGTGTTGTCTTCTACACATCAGTAGCTTTCCATAGAATTTTAGTTTGTATTTTTGTGACCAACAGAACTCAAGTTATTGAATTAAACATGTTCCACAAGTTTCTGCCATAATTTGAACATAACAAATGATGTTTAATTCAATTATTTTGAAACCAAATTGTATGGTTTGATGTGTGCAGTAGCTATGTGTGATGTTCATGATTGTTGTGTTGAGATGATTGCTTGTATAGCTTAGTGATTGTTTGCATTGTTTGTTTATTAATTAGACGAGAACGTTGTCGGATATATCGAGGAAGGAGAGTTTGCTGAAATTGAAGAACAAGAGCAAGATCACTTTGCCAAGCAAGGCAAGCTATTCTCTGAGCTTGCACTACAAACATATGCATCTACTTTCATAACATGTTTTACTCTCAAAGCAAGATTTATAAAACCCATTTCAAAAGTATATGGATATTATTTTGCCACCCTATGTAGTAGTATATAAAACTTTAGGATGGGAAACAATGTTGTTTATTCAAAACTCCTTTGAAATTTTTGTGTTTATGAATGCCGAGATGTCGGTGTTGGAATGGAGAAGTGGAAAAATGTGATGTTTATGAAAAATGCACAGTGTCCTAGTACTATGACGACCAATCCTACCCTGTGCGACCACATTTACCATATATGGGAAAAGGCTTAGTCATGTAGTTTGCTCTTATTAGTATGGGATACCTCATCAACGGAGATGACTCCGTTATGCATGAGGGGATGGTCCGAGGACCTACCCCCTGACCCGGGTCCTCACACAAGTGGTGGGGAGGATAGAAGGTTCCACCATAAACCGCCGGACAAAACTATGAGTCCTCACACTTAGGGTTTCTGACGGGAAACTGGACTGGGTGTTGATGGAAAGTGTCATATGGGAAGGATCCTATACTAGCATGAGCAAATAAGAGGCTATGGCCGGCGGCTTACTTCGCATACACCTGGTATGGCGAGACGTGGCAGACACGATGAGTTGCCGGATGGATGTGGGTTAAAAGCGTGCTACCTCTGCAGAGTGTTAAAAACTATTCGAATAGCCGAGTCCTCGGATATGGACAATTGGGAGACTGTCCTAAGACCTTGTGCAAGTTTTTAAAAGACTTTGAGTTTTAAAAAGAAAATGAAGTGGAGAATGTTTCCTACACCTATACCAACGGATCGGTATGAGGTGGTTGGATGAAAGTGGACCATGACGGGCTATGGTCGGAAAAAGGAGGAGTTTTGGAGAAACAGATAAAATGGTGACTCTTTAAAAGTGTTATAAAACTCTTCTTACCTTTTTCAATAAAGATATAGAGATGTTTTAAATAAATAAAAGTTGTCAACTAAAATAAAACTAGTGCATACTCATGTTGGGGTAGTTTGCGAGTACATTCAAATGTACTCATATTGGTTTCGTCCCTGGCTATTGACCTAGCCAGACTACGAGGAGGAGCACTACGCCGAGCAGGAGTATGGCGACTTCTACGCCAACTAAGGATCTCCACAAGTCAGCTGCCTGTCGGGTTGTCATCGTTAGATGATGTCTACTACGCCGTAGCTTCCGCTGATATTTGGTTTGGCCCTTGAAGGCACCTATGTAAGAACTTGGTCTAAATGACCATTTATGTAAGACTTTTTATTCGGTTGTAATGGATGTAAACTTTGGTATCCAATTCGGATTATGTGCAACGACAGACTGATCACGGGATCGTTGTGTTAAGCATAATCGGGTATTTCGGACAGCTAGTCCGGGGTCCCCACATTTCGGTACCCTGCCGGGACGGGAATTGCCCCCGGAGCCATCTCCATCGACGCCACCGCCATCTTCATCGTCGTTGCTGACTCCCATGATGAGGAGGGAGTAGTTCTCCCCCGAGGCTGAGGGCTCTACCGGTAGCTATGTGGTTTATCTCTCTCTCCCATGGTGTGATCTTTATGTGATCATGAGCTTTATAATCTGGTTGAATCCATAGATGTACTCTTCATTATCTTATATGCTACTCAAGTGGTTTTATTAATGTAATCTCCGGAGTCACCTTTGTCCCACGGTGCGAAGTTGACAGTCTGTGCCCCGTGTGTGGCTCTTAGGCTAAAGATAACAGGAATACTTATCATGAGTTATTATTTGCGTTGGATGTCTCTATGAAATTGCGGTGTTTGTCTAGTACCTTCTAGGGCGCTCAAGTTGACAGTGTGGGGTTAACTAGACATGGGAATGCGACTTTAAGGTGTGCTTTTATAGCCCTACGCGGTTGACAGTGTGGGGTTAACTAGACCTGCCCAGTAGCAAAGAAAATGGCTAAGGGTGTTGCATATGGGTCCCCATGTCCCAAATGTGCCCATATTACCTACTAGACATTTAGACGCACATGCACCAGCCCTAGACAGGTTTGACGTAGAACTATCATGTGGATCCCACAATAGAAGTTTTGTATGTGGGTCTACATGTGCCAAAGTGGTAAATATTGATTTAGATCGCTATGAGTGTTGCATGTAGATCCACATGTCCCAGATTTGCTAGGTAAAAATGACTAGGGGTGTTGCATGTGGGTCCAGATGTCTCAAACATGGTAGATACATACTTATAAGACCTACTCTCTTTGTATCAAAAAATAAGATGTTTTAGCCCTTTCTGTCACAAACTATCTAGACTTGTTTTAGCGCAAGATGCATATGAATCTATATTCTAAAACGTGTCTAGAAACATGCAGTCCAGAAAAGGGTAAACCATCTTATATTTTTAATACGGAGGGAGTATTAGAAATCTAGACCCACATGAAGCAGCCCTATACATCTTGACGTAACTATATCATGTGGTTCCCACAACATGCGTGATACGTCTCAAACGTATCTATAATTTTTGATGTTCCATGCATGTTTTATATCAATTGTCACATGTTTTATATGCACTTTATATCATATTATGACATTTATTAGACTAACCTACTAATAGTTGCCAAAGTGCACAATGTTCTTGTTTTACACTTTAATGTGTAGGAATTATCAAAATTGGGCAAAGGAAACCTTGTTGGAGTCAAATTGGGACTTTCCAGAAATCTGTCTGAAAACTATTTTCAAAGATCGTCATGTTCGGGCCTGAAGACGACGTCAAATGGAAAAAGTCTAGTCGCGAAAGTTGCTGGAAATTTTCCGCCGCACGTTTTATACAAAAGGTTCATCTCCATCCGAGTTCGTATGCGCCCTGTGCAGGCCCGACAAGCCGGCTCGGCCAGGAAAACCCTGACCCGCGCCGAGGCCACGTGTGGCTGCCTCGGGGACCTTCTGAAGCTGCCCTTTGGACCATAAATAGCCCCCGCGGAGTAAACCCTAACACAATTGACGAAACTCCCGAATACATCTCCGTGCTCCGCCGCCACGAAACTCCGTTTCGCGGGTCAGAAGGTCCTGTTTCGGTACCCTGCCGGGACGGGGAATTACCCCCCGAAGCCATCTCCATCGACGCCACCGCCATCTTCATCGTCATTGCTGACTCCCATGATGAGGAGGGAGTAGTTCTACCCCGAGGCTGAGGGCTCTACCGGTAGCTATGTGGTTTATCTCTCTCTCTCCCATGGTATGATCTTTATGTGATCATGAGCTTTGTAATCTAGTTGAATACATAGATGTACTCTTCATTATCTTATATGCTACTCAAGTGGTTTTATTAATGTAATCTCCGGAGTCACCTTTGTCCCACGTGTGAAGTTGACGGTCTGCGCCCCGTGTGTGGCTCTTAGGCTAAAGATAACAGGAATACTTATCATGAGTTATTATTTGCGTTGGATGTCTCTATGAAATTGCGGTGTTTGTCTAGTACCTTTTAGGGCGCTCAAGTTGACAGTGTGGGGTTAACTAGACATGGGAATGCGACTTTAAGGTGTGCTTTTATAGCCCTACGCGGTGGATTGGTGTTCGTTATCCAACGAGAAAATAACTCAGAGTAGCATAGTGAAGAGGAAATATCTATGTATTCAATTATATTATTATTGTTGAGAGTGTCCACTAGTGAAAGTATGATCCCTAGGCCTTGTTTCTAAGCATTGAAACACCGTTTACAACAAGTTCTGCCACATGTTTGCTTGCTGCCATTTTTATTTCAGATTGCAATTACTACTTATAATCATCCATATTACTTGTATTTCACTATCTCTTCGCCGAACTAGTGCACCTATACACCTGACAAGTGTATTGGGTGTGTTGGGGACACAAGAGACTTCTTGTATCTTAATTGCAGGGTTGCTTGAGAGGGATATCTTTGACCTCTACCTCCCTGAGTTCGATAAACCTTGGGTGATTCACTTGAGGGAAACTTGCTGCTGTTCTACAAACCTCTGCACTTGGAGGCCCAACACTGTTTACAAGAATAGAAGCGTGCGTAGACATCAATGCGACATAACTATGATTGTTGCATGTGGATAGAGACGTCCCAAAGGTGGTAGATAGATAAAGAGATGAATATGAGTGTTGCATGTGAGTCCAAATGTCCCACATGTGTAAGGTCAAAATGGCCAGGGGTGTTGCATGTGGGTCCACATGTTTCAAAGGTGGTAGATACATATATATGACATACTAGACATCTGTATCCACATGCACCAGGCTTAGAACCTTGAACTAGAATTGTCATGTGGGTCCCACAATATTTAACATATAGATAGGAGTGTTGCATGTGGGTCCACATGTCCCAAAGGTGGTAGATATACAGCTAGATGGCTATCAATGTTCCATGTGGGTCCACATGTCCCAGATGTGCTAGGATACGATAGCTAGGTCTGTTGCATGTGGGTCCACATACGTGTATGACTTACTAGACATCTGGACCCATATACACTAATCCTAGACAGTTTGATCTAAAACTATCATGTGGATCCCACAACATGTATCATAGTTAGGAGTGTTGCATGTGGATCCACATGCCCCAAAGGTGTTAGATATACAACTACACGGCTATGAGTATTTCTTGCGAGTCCACATGTCCCAGATATTAGGGGTGTTGCACGTGGGTCCACGTGTCACAAATCACAAAGTAAATATACATATAGGACCTACTAGACATTTGGCCCCACATGCACCAGCCCTCAAAAACTTGACCTAGAACTATCATGTGGGTCCCACAACATGCAAACATATCAAGGAGTGTTGCATGTGGGTCTACATGTCCCAAATGTGCCTATATTATCTACGAGACATTTGGACGCACATGCACCAGCCCTAGACAGGTTTGATCTAGAACTATCATGTGGGCTCCACAATAGAAGTGTTGCATGTGGGTGTACATGTCCCAAAGTGGTAGATATTTATTAAGATCACTATGAGTGTTGCATTTGGGTCCACATGTCCTAGATTTGCTAGGTAAAATGACTAGGATGTTGCATGTGGGTCCACATGTCCCAAAGACGGTAGATATACAACTAGATGGCTATGACTGTTGCATTTGGGTCCACATGTCCCAGATGTGCCAGATCAAAATGGCTAGGGTGTTGCATGCATGTGGGTCCACATGTCCCAAAGGTGTCATATATACATTTAGATGGCTATGAGTGATGCATGTGGGTCCACATGTCACATATTTGCTAGGTAAAAAGGATTAGGGGTTACATGTGGGTCCACATGTCTCAAAGGTGGTAGATATGTAGACATATGGACCCACATGCAACCGCACTATACATTGACGTAGAACTATTTGTGGGTCCCACAACATGCACCATAGCGATGATTGTTAAATGTGGACCCACATGTCTCAAAGGTGGTAGATACATAGATATCTGGATCCACATGCAGCAGCAATATACAATTTGACGTAGAACTATCTGTGGGCCCCACAACATGCAACATAGTCAGAATACCATTTTTTCGTCATACATATTGAGGAAAAAAATAAATAATATGTTGAACTTGTCACAAAATAAAAATACTTGTCAAGGATGCCTAATTTGGTCAGGAAAAGATAATGGGTCATTTCGAGCAGGACGAAAAAATCAACTGCAATAAAGTCTTTCGTGAAAATGGGTTCATCTATATTTAAATTTCATGTTGGTAATTTTTTAGAATTAGTTTTGAATGATTTGATGCTCAAATTCAGAACAATGGAAATCTTCTCCGATAGTTAGGACATGTATTACTTGTGTTGTGTACGCTCAGATCTAAAGAAAATTCAGATATGATTTAATAAGATGCATAATGCATGGTTACCGAGACGGTTTCTGCCATGGTTGTGCTCGCGCCGAGCTCTGGCTTGTTCTCGTGCCGTTGTGCTTCTCTACTCGCCTCTTCCACTTCAGCCACCGCAGGACCGACCGTTGCTCCGCACCCAGCAGCCCAGCGCACACACCAGCAGCACTTCACAAACCCGCCGCGAGTTCCTAGACCGTGCCGCCCCTGAAGACTTTCTGTCTGAAATTCAGTTACGGAAATGTGTAGTTACCACCCGGGAGAATATCCCCCGTCTCTGCACCGTTCGATATAACATTGGAATTGGTGCACACTGAATATTAATATTACAATTAGACATTCAATTTGTAACCTTCTATCACAATTAGACTAAAATTTGAAGACTTAAGACCAAGCGTAACTAGCTGAGACTGTGAAATTTTGGCGCGTTGAGCTGGCCGAACTAACTGTGATGAGAGTGCGTAAATTTGGCGCGGGGAGCACTGGAGCTCCAACTCCAATAGCAATCACTAGGTGAAGAAACGAACGTGCATGCACATCCGGGCCCGGGGGCAGCAGCGTGCTGGCCAACTTGGTCAAAGGCCTACAGAAATCAGTTGAGAAAACAGTTCGTCTAATGCCCAATCTCACTCCATCCCTCGATAAACAACCTGCATGCACATGATGTACGTAGACAATCGACGTTAAATTAGGTGGTTAAAGTATCTTATTACCTAATTGCCGCTTCATTTGTCAGAAACCGGCCAGACAATCCAAACATGCAGGAATCTCGAACCATCAAATCGGACGGTAGCTATTGGGGTGCCATTCTCCCCGGTGGTAACGAATCCGCACTCAATTCAGCTAACATCACCCGCTATGTTAATATAGGCTTTGATTCTATTTTAATCACAAACCGAGACATAGCCCAGTGGTTATGCTCCGTGTCTCTCGTCTGGAGACCCAGGTTCGAATCTCGACGGCCACATATTTTCGGATTTTTGTCCCACGATCCGGCTCGGTTAGATATTTTCCAGACTTTCAGACTCGGCTCGGCTCGAGCCGAACTTGGCTAGATATTTTCCAGGCTCGGCTCGAGCCGAACTGAGTTGGCTTGGCCCTAGTAAGCTTCAATCCTGGCCGTCTTTATGTTTCTGCTCATGATACTCTTTCACCCTTGGGGGCCTGCAACAAAGATAACATGAAGAAACAAAAAATGGGTTGGGGATTACACTTGTCGTTTTTGCCCTGCCAATGAATCAATTTATCACATTTTCTTTGAGTGCACTGTAGCAACTTATATGTGGGGTGATTAGTACTTCCTTAAGGTACACAGTTGACCTAATTGCTTTACTCAGTATTTGGTGGATTGCTAAGTTTTTCCCCTTTGGGACTAGTGTGCATACTATTGGGGTTGCCGCCTTTTGCTGGGCGATATTGAAAACTTGAAATCGTGCATGTTTTGAGAAAAGTTCATATCCTCACCTGTTGAACTTATCTGCTATATGTGTGTTTTCTTTGCTACTGGGCAGGTCTTCAAACTGGGAATGCTAGGAAAATGGTGAAGGTTCAGCCAGGAACCAGGAGGTGGTGCGCAAGGCTCACAATGATGCTCAGATCTTAAGGCAAGGATTGTTGAGGTTGTTGTTGAAACTGATATGGAAGAATGAGTTGAAGTCTAGAAGGGAAAAGTTGTAGAAGCCGAATCTTCCTATGAAGATGGGGTGTCCAATCACTGATTTTGAAGCTATTTTCGTTGTAGTCGTCGCCTGAAAAAACTTAAGTCCCACCTCCAGTCTGATGGTTTTGGCATATGTATGCCCATCAGATCTCAAAACATGTAATACTCTGTGCCCCCTCTGTAGTGCGGAGCTGACTCTTGGGAGTGTTTTCGTGTTCTTCATTTAGGGAAACACCCCCTCGCGAATGCAAAACCTGTTGCTGGTAGTCTTTCTTTGATTTGTTTTGCTTTTTGGTTCATGGACAAATGTTCTATTATACCTTGATAATGGAACCCCACTTCATGTTGAAGTCGTATGAAAAATAGGAGAAAATTCCTCTTAGAAGTAGGATTTGATGCTGGATGTCACAAGCAGCAAGAACATACCCTTCATGGCTTCCACCTTCACCTTCGTTACCAAAGCTCCCGAGTTATGTACGTATTAACACACTTTTCGCTACCATAAATAGTCGAGAAGGATGCATTTGAGCACCTTGGGCGTTGGGCACCTTGTTGCTACCCTCTCCGCCACCTCCGCCGAGGACAACCATGGGCGCGGGGCGCATCCAGAGCGTGGAGGATGTGGGCGAGCGGGATCCAGGAGGCGCCGTAGAGGGGGAAGCCATACGAGGTCTTTCTGCCGTCGCGCGCCATCACGGGAGATCGTAGCGAAAGAACGCGAAAGCCGAGAGAGAGAGAGAGAGAGAGAGAGAGAGAGAGAGAGCCTAGGGATTTAGGCTATGTATAATCTTTCAACATTGATGAAAAGCTCCCTAATCCAAGTTCTAAACGAGGCGAGCTGTGTTTGGCGCCTCATCCTAAATCCCTGTGCCCCCTCTGCGTCCTAATCGATAATCGAGAGGATTGGAGACTGGGTTTTTCTTGCGCTGCATCCTGATAATCGATGCCGATTCACTATTAAATTGACTTAGAAATTGCATGTTGATCTATTGCAGCTAAGGCAAGGAAGTAACAGGAGACAGGTCTGGATTCAAACTGAGCAATCAGTTCTGGCACGTACCATTGTCAGCATCGAAATTGCACTTTATGTATGAATCAAATTTCAATCTGAAAACTTATGTCATATAGTACATAGATAGCCTACAAGCCTCATATATGATCAAGAAAATTTGGAGGCTCTCCAACACGCACTACCAAATGTGTCACCCCAGTTAGGTCCACGAGATGCATCGCCATTCGTCATCTCTATGAACGTCCTGAGTCGTGTGTTGCTCCTCCAAAATCATTGAGCGGCCAAATCTTCTGCTTTACCTCCCCGTTTTTCGACCATCCTCAGTTTGATCCAATCTTCTGTATCCACATTCCATCTAAGTGATGTAACAAATGACCAGGTCACTGCTACCTGTTGAGGACAAGAGAGAGTGGTGTACAAGATTGCCGAACCAAACAGAAACAATGGTATGTCTACTTATGTAGCAGAGGGATAGCTTAGAAGGTGGAGTAGGCGGGAGAGGCAGATCGGTAACGTCATGAGTTGGGGAGATCATGTTGTAGTCATGGTGATCCATCACTAATTCCAGATGCCTTCCATGCCCATGCATATCAGATTCATATCCTTAGTGTGCATTGATACAACAAATAATATGCACAACTATGAACTATATAATTCTAAGGAATAGGAGTGAAATGAGAAAGAAGTTAACCATCCTTTGCTTAGGAAGCCTTGCTTCTTATAAGAGATTTATCTGGTAGGAAGTAACATGAAGTTAATTGGTCATGTGGTACGTCAATAGCTACAGTTCCTTGGTTATGAACTTGGTCCTTGGTAGGTCTATGGGTATCTGAGCTCTATCGCTACTTCCAAACAAATGATGATTTTTTTTTTGTAGCTTTATTATCTTTCAAAAGGGAGAAATTTACTGCTCATGTGACAAAAATAAAGACAATGCACCTAACCAACACCTAATTATGCCCCTAGATCAACATATAAATTGCGGCTGATAAGATCCAGGCTAAAGGTACCCCTCGCGTCGCCTCCTCTCTGGCGACGGGAGGGGCGAAACCCTAACCCCGCCGCCAGCCGCCTCCTCCCCAGCCTCCCCTCCCTATCCGTCCCGAGGCTGCCGCCGGAAAAGGTCTATGCGGCACCGGTGAAGGGGGCGGCGGGGATCTCCCGCTCGCGACCCCCCCAGGCTGCAGTTGAGAGGCGACTGCGCTTGTGGGCGTCCGCCTCTCCCACCTCCGCCCCCCGGCCTCGTCCCGCGGTGGTGCTCGCGCCGGCGCCCGGCCCTGCGCAGCGTCTCCGCCCCTCCTCGCTCTTCCTCGGCCGGCTCGGTTCGGCTTCCTCGGTCACGGCGGACATGGCCGTCCGCGACGGCGGCGTCTCCTCGGGACGGTGGCGTCTCCTCGGTGCAGCTGGGTGGCTGGGGCGCTCAGCAGCGCGGCCGTTTCGTCTCCGGCGCGGCTGCAGGCGGCGCCCCGAGGCCCGGGCCGATCTGGGCCCCGATGGGCTGGGCGGGCCGCTTCTGCCCCTGCCCCCACGCGTTCTGGCCGTCCGTCCCGGTCAGGGGCCCCTCTGCGGGGCTGCTGCTGGCCTGGCCCGATGGCGTGCTGCCTCCCCTCCTCCGAGTCAGGGCCTCCTGCTCCGCCTCGTGGTGTTGCAGGGGGTGACGTCGACCCGTTCCGATGCGTCATGGGAGCACTGCTGAGGCGAAAGCCTTTGGACAGCGGCGCCTTCGGGTGTCGTGCCCCTCCCTGGAGTGTCCCTCTTTGCATGTTGCTCTCTCGTCGGCGCTCCGGGAGAAATCCCCGATCCTTCATGGATCAGGCGATGACGTCGCTTCTGCGTCGTTCTCCTCCTTGGAGGCATCGCCTTAGAGCCTGGCACGCATCGGACGGCTTTCGCCTCGTGCCTCCTCGCTGGACCTTGGCTCGCATCCTCGCGGGAGTGGGGCAGTGGTCTCGTGGGCCCCGGCGGAGCTGCCTGTATATTCTGGGCTGGCCTCGGCATGCGTTGCTCTTCGACCACGGGGTCGGCACACCGTGTCGTCGCCCCAGTCTCGGCTATCCGACGCCCTTTGAGTGTGCTTGGTCTCGGTGACGCAGCGTCCATGGGCTTCGCCGGCGGCACACCGGTGCCGTCGCACAGACTCGCTATCCGACGCCCTTCGTTTGTGCCAGTGCCGTCCCGGCATGCTCTTGTTGTGGTGCCCTCGTCTCTGCTACCTTCTCCCCGGACTTTCTGGGGTGGCCATGGCTTGCGCTGCCCTTCGACCACGGGGTCGGCACACCGGTGTCGTCGCCCCAGTCTCGGCTATCCGACGCCCGTCGACTGTGCTTGGTCTCGGTAGCGCACCGGCCTATGGCTTCGCCGACGCCACACCGGTGTCGTCGCACGGACTCGGCTTCCGACGCCTTTCGTCTGTGCCAGTGATGTTCTCTTCGGCTGCTTGCCTTCGGTGCTGAGGTTCTCACCGGAGATCCTCCTCTAGCGGTTCGCTCGAGTTCTCGAGGTGTCGGCCTCACGGGGGTTTCGGTGGCTTCATTACTAACCTTCCCCTCCCTTGTGTTCTCTCTTGTTTCTAGTTGTCTTTTTCTGTATTTTCATTGTCTTCTCTTCCCCTGTATCCCCTGTACAAATGATATTCTGTTGTAAGAACATAGCCCGCCAGGCTCTTTCGATGAATGAAACGTACAAGCGGTGGGATTTATTCCCCCCCCCCCCCCCCCCCCCCCCCCCCGTCAATCTCGAAAAAAACATATAAATTGCATGTTCATCTATTGCTAGGGCAAGGAAGTAACAGAAGACGGGTCTGGATGCAAACTGAGCAATCAATTATGGCACATTACCATTGTCAGCACCGAAATTGCCTGTTATATGTGAATCAAATTACAATCCGAAAACTTATGTCATATAGTATATACCGATGCTCGGTATATGTGCACTTGATAGGTTATTCATCAGTAAGCACTACTGAGTGGTTCAAATTACAGTAGATCATTTGCATTCCCAAAATGCACGTTGAGCCTGTCTTGCCACCACTAGATGCATGAACGACATACAACTACATAAATGTCTCGTTCTTTTACGATAACTAGCAGGTACCTTATATTTCATGACAATAGGAAGTAATAGAAACATTACCCGAGATTCAATGGTACGCTAAGAAGGAAAAGCAACCCATTCAACTACAAGATAGCCTACAATTCTGCTATGATCAAGACAATCGGGACGCTCCCGTCTGTGTTGCGGCTCCAAAACCATTGAGCGACGATGTCACCAGTTTTATCTCCCCCTTTTTCGACCATCTCAGTGTGATCCAGCACTCGTGTATCCACATTCTATCTGAGCGAAGTAACAAATGACCAGGTCACTGCTACCTGTCAGATGACACGAGAGAATATTTACAAGATAGCTGAATCACATAGAAACAATGGTGTGTCTACTTATATAGAAGAGGGATAGCTTAGAAGGTGGAGTATGCGGGAGAGGCACATCGGTAGCGTCATGAGTTGGGGAGATCGTGTTGTAGTCATGCTGATCCATCACTAATTCCTGATGCCTTCTATGCCCATGCATATCAAATTCGTATCCTTTGTGTGCATTGACACAACAAATAACTAGGGGATTAAGCGCGGGCTCCGCCGCGCCCGTGGGCTAACGTTTCGAATTATTAAATTATAAAATTGTTGAAATTTAAAAATTATTTAGGTTGAGAAGTTGTTCGAATTTTTGAAATGGTCAAATTGGGAAGGTATTCACATTTGAATTGTTTTCACGTTTATTAAATGCTTTAATTTTATGGCCGTGATCTATCGTCGAAATGTTTCTCAGATTTAAATTTAGTGAGAGTCGACAAAAAGTTTGTATTTGGGAATCGTTCGAATATCGAAAATTAATAAAGTTGGGAATTTTTTCATATCTGAATCATGTTTACATTTTCGTTAGTGCTCACATTTGGAAGGCATTCGATTTTTTTGCGTTTATTACATGCTCAAATTGGGAATGCATTTAACATATTGGAATAATTTGGAATTTGATCATATGCCGTGAATAGGGAACGTTTATTTTTGTGGTCATGCTGATATACTTGTCATATTTTTAACTAATTTTGTTCAGCTCTAGATGCATAGCCAAATTAAATGGGTTGTAAAACATACCCGTGTTTTAAATTTAGGGTTTATCAGTGTTTGACTGATGGCATCAATGTAAATAATTCAATCATGTATGATTATGGCATTAGAAGAAAGATCTCTTTTTGTTAAAAATTTTCGCGTTTATTGAATGCTTTAATTTTATGGCCGTGATCTATCGTCCAAATGTTTCTCAGATTTAAATTTAGTGAGAGTCGACAAAAAGTTTGTATTTGGGAATCGTTCGAATATCGAAAATTAGTAAAGTTAGGAATTTTTTATGGCCGTGATCTATCGTCCAAATGTTTCTCAGATTTAAATTTAGTGAGAGTCGACAGAAAGTTTGTATTTGGGAATCGTTCGAATATCGAAAATTAGTAAAGTTGGGATTTTTTTTCATATCTGAATCATGTTTACATTTTCGTTAGTGCTCACATTTGGAAGGCATTCGATTTTTTTGCGTTTATTACATGCTCAAATTTGGAATGCATTTAACATATTGGAATAATTTGAAATTTGATCATATGCCGTGAATAGGGAACGTTTATTTTTGTGGTCATGCTGATATACTTGTCATATTTTTAACTAATTTTGTTCAGCCCTAGATGCATAGCCAAATTAAATGGGTTGTAAAACATACCCATGTTTTAAATTTAGGGTTTATTAGTGTTCGACTAATGGCATCAATGTAAATATTTCAATTATGTATGATTATGGCATTAGAAGAAAGATCTCTTTTTTGTGAAATTTTTGATATATTATGTTTATTTTTCTGATTTTAAATAAATAAGTTATGAATTATTCAAGTTTAATCAAATATTAAATTTAGGGTTTATTAGTGTTTGACTAATGGCATCAATGTAAATATTTCAATCATGTATGATTATGGCATTAAAAGAAAGATCTCATTTTTGTGAATTTTTTGATATATTATGTTTTATTTTTCTAATTTTAAATAAATAAATTATGAATTATTTAAGTTTAATCAAATAGGGGCTATTTTTCCAAAAAAAAAAATTGGAAAGCTGACAGGGTGGGCCCAGGACGTCACAGTGGGCAACCCTAGCCGCATCGCCCGCGGCGGCGTTGGGCTCGCCGGCGGCGCGCCGCGTTCCAGGACGCGCGCGTGGGCGTGGTGCCTGGTTGACGGGAGAGTATTTGAGGATGATGATGATGGTGATGATGAGTACTTCCCCGGCAACGGTGCCAGAAAACAGCTTGATGGCTACGTGTTTGTGAACCCCAAGAGGAAGGTTATGATGTAGACAGCAGAAGTTTTCCCTTGAGAAATCTACCCAAGGTTATGAATCCAGTAGGACTTGACGATCTATCGGAAGGTTGTTGATGTTGACTCCCCCTGGCGCTAGGGAGTTTGCACCAACGTGGAATCTGCACAGACACAAACCAGAACTTTGCCCAACACGAAACAGAGAGGTTGTCAATCTCTCCGGTCTTGCAGAAACAAAGAGTTAAACGTATGGTGTGGAAAACAGCAGGAAACACAGCAAGTAACAGGAAACAGATGATTGCAGCAGGTTGTGTAAACAGTATGAGGAAATTGGACCAGGGTCCACAGTTCACTAGTGGTGTCTCTCTCAGAACAGATAACTAGCATGTTGGGTAAACAAATTACAGCTGGGCAATTGACAAATAGAGAGGGCATAACAATGCGATACATGCCAAGATGTCTACTATGAAATTAGTTGGGCATTACAACAAAGTACATAGACCGTTATTCCAACCGCATCTATGCCTAAATAATCCACCTTCAAGGCAGCATCCGCATCCTGTTCAGTATTAAGTTGCTAACAACAGATTATTGCATGAAGTAAAGTGTGTAATGTAATCAATACAAGTGCCCTTGGACACTGCACCAATGTTTTATCCCTAGTAGCAACAGCACATCTACCATCTTAGACCTTTCTGTCACTGATCCAGATATCTAGAGACTGAACCCACTATCGAGCATAAATACCCCCTCTTGGAGTCACAAGCATCTACTTGGCCAAAGCATCTACTAGCAACGGAGAGCATGCAAGATCAAGAGCACATAGATAAACAACTTGAATAAACATGGTATCAATATTCATCGGATCCCAGCAAACACAACATCTAGCATTACAATAAGATGATCTTGATCATGTTAGGCAGCTCACAAGATCTAAACATGGAGGCACAAGGTAGAGAGACAACCATCTAGCTACTGCTATGGACCCGTAGTCCAGGGTGGACTACTCACGCATCACTCCGGAGGCAGGCATGGTGATGTAGAGCCCTCCGGTGATGATCTCCCCTCCGGCAGGGTGCCGGGAAGAGCTTCAGAACTCCTCCGATCTGAGATTGACGATGACGGCCGCGACGGAACTTTTCGTGGAATATGATCGACCGTAATAGGGTTTTCGCGTCGCGGAGAATATATAGGCGAAGAGGCGGCGTCGGTGGCCGAGGGGGCCACCACGCCATAGGGGGGCGCGGGCCCACCCTGGGCCGCGCCCTCGTGTGGCGTGGCCCCCTGGTGGGTCTGCTCCGACTCCCCTTTGGACTCCGTGATCTCCTCGTGATATTATTGACGATGTCTTTTGTTTCGTCCAATTCCGAGAATATTTCCTTAATAGATTTTCTGAAACCAAAAACAGCAGAAAACAGGGAACTGGCACTGTGGCATCTTGTTAATAGGTGATACGTCCAAAACGTATCTATAATTTTTGATTGTTTCATGCCATTTTTATGCTTTTAGCACTTGTTTTTATATTAAGTTTATTATTTATTTGGACTAACCTACTAATAGTTGAAAAAGTGCACAATGTTCTTGTTTTACTCTTTAATGTGTAGAAATTATCAAGAATACAAGAGTAAACCTTGTTGGAGTCGAATTGGGACTTTCCTGAAATCTGTCTGAGAACTTTTTACGAAGTTTGCCAGTTTGACCCTCGAAGATGATGTCAATTGGAGGTCTCCCCGAAAACAAAGTTGTCACAATTTTCCATACGAAGATTTTAAGCCCGATATCAGCCCAATCGGAGTTCGGACGCGGCCTGGAGGCCCGTTTTGGTGGAACCCTAAAAGGGGGTGACGGAAATCCGAGAAGATATAAAGGGAGGAAACCTAACTCGTGGAGGACTCCTCTACCCACGAATTTCCAGCCACCAAAGCCACGTTTTTGCCTCCCCCATGGATCCCATCTCCATGGGGGAGGGCTCCCTTGAAGCCATGAAGGAAGGGGGCTAAGGGGCGGTGCTCCCCATGGAACCGGCGGCGCAGGAGGAGCCCCCTGCGCCACCGCCGGTGCCGGCGCCGCCCTGCGCCTCTCGCTGCCCTCTCCGCCGTCTTCACCGCCATCTCCATCACCAACTCCTCCTTGTATTCAGTGGTTCATCCTCCCACAAACCTCTGTACCGTCCTATGTAAACATGGTGTTTGATGCTATAATATTTATCCTATGATCTATGTCATGTTTATGTAGTTTATTTGTTTTTCGATTGCTTTGTTGAATATCTATGGTTCATTAGAGTTGTATGTTGATATGGTACTGTCCTTTGGTGTCCATTATACTTGTGCGCGCATGGATCAACACCATAGAGTTAGTAGTATGTGCAAAGGAAGGGGCGTAGTTCTGCCGGAGTGACAGAAACCTGAGGACTCAAACCGGTTAGTTGCATGTATGGGAGTAAGAGGACCATAAACTTAAGGCTATGGTTGGGGAAACCTTAATGCATTGTTAGTATTTACGGATGTTTGCTAACAATCCAATCATATATTACTTGTAAATCCCAAGTAGTGGATTGCATGTATATTTAGCCTCTCCCACATTGAAAACTGCATCAAAGACAATGAACTAAATGTCTTCACTAATTAATCTTGGACAAAGCCACCACAATTACCACCACTTTTCCACACTCATGGTACTGTTAGTATATGGTTACTTAGTGTACTTTATTGCTGCAGCACTAACATTTACTTTCATGTATTTATTATCTTGCAAAGCTATCTCTTATACCCGTATTGCTACCGTAGTTTTATTTCCTAGATAATGCAAACGTTTAGTGCGCGTAGAGTTGTATCAGTGGTTGATAAAACTTGAGAGAATACTTATCCTACCTTTAGCTCCTCGTTGGGTTCGACACTCTTACTTATCGAAAAGGCTAC